>JAGKTI010043136.1:0-10011 GCA_018397915.1 Birgus latro
CCATCAGCTACCGTTGTAACATTGCTAGATCCCTCTTCCTGCCGGGCAGAGGGAACAGTAGGGGTGTCGACAGAAGTGTCGACCACCGAGACCTTAGGTGGCCAGTCTGCATGATCAGAAGACTCTGATGAACTACGATGACGTTTGTCAGATACAGATTGAGCCTTGGGCACACTGGCTACGATGGGAGGAGGGGTCTGGTCAACGTGGACGTCTGCCACGACCACAGAAGTGAGCAAGTCATCAGCCACCGACGTGGGGGCTGGAACAGCTGGAGCAGCGGCAGCAGTCAGATAAGTATCATCCTTACTTACAGCTGTAACCTTGGGGACAGCATTCTGTATATCTTGAGTTGAAGGAAGGGGTACTGGAGTGGGTCGAGGCTGCTTCTGAGATTCATGGCGTTGCACTGGTGTTCTAGATAGTATAGATGCATAAGTAACCCCAGGCTGAAAGAAAAGGGTCTGGACTCTCCTTTTTGCCTCAGGGAACGAAACCCTCTCTTGTGTATGTATTGATAAAATCTCTTTTTCAAGGCAGTATCGTGGGCAGTTTTTCGAAGAGACGGCATGAGGACCTCCACAATGATAGCATTTAAGGGGTCCTGGGCAGTCACTAGCATGGTTTGATCCACCACAAGAGACACAGATACCAGGAAGGCCAGCCTGTGCACGGCGACAAGATTGGCTAACATGCCCATACCCCTGACAGTGGAAACATCTCTTCGGGTTTGGGACATAGGGCTTCACCGGAAGTGATAACCAAGCTAGTTTCACTGAAGCAGGCAGCGTCAGTCTTTCAAATGTTAGGAACAACGTTGGAGCTGGGGTCAATACACCATCAATTTTCTTCATTGCCCTGTTGACATAAACAACTCCAGAGGAGCGAAGTTCCTCTAACAACCGGGCCTCTGGGTACCGCAGAAGGTCCCGAGAGTAAATAACCCCCTTGCGCTGGTTAAAGGTGGCATGGGGGACGCAAGTCATACTGGTAGCAGATACAGAGGTCAGAGCCTGAAGACGTGAACTTTCTGCCGGGGAGGACACCTCAATAAGGAGGCCACCATCCCCCTGGATGGAGATCATCTGTTCACGGCCGCAAGCAGAAACAATGGCTCGGTGAAGTTCAAAAATGTCTATATCCAGTGTTGAACCACCCACAGAGGGTTTCAGCACTAGGTATTTGGCATAATTCTCTTCCACTTTATATTCTTGGCCGAACCCGAGAGCCGAACCAACCCGACGTGGCCTCCTCCTAGTCCCAGTTGAACGCTGGGGCAAAGGAGGAAAGTCACCAGGGGCTTGGAAAGGCTCCAGAGTGGCGATTAGGGTGGCGTTGTCTGTTGAATGTCCAGGGACAGAGGCTGTGTCATCAACAAAGTTTTATTACCAGGAGCCATATATGAACAAAATAACTTCATTCCCCCACCCCTCCACCCAACATGGAGCCCAACAAGGGGAGGTCGTGTGCCAGGGATAACACCACTGGCGACCCCAGAGGTAGCGGGAGAGTATACGCGGGTAACCACCAGGGGACCCGGGCAAGGGTGACTCCAGGACGATAGAAGCCACCAGGTCCCCCAGTGCCCACTTGACCCTAGCCAACGCATGACCAGCCGATTGACCTGGTCGGGCCCAACCAGGCCGCCCGTCTGGCCGGAATAAGGGACAAAAGAGGTATAATGCTAGCTGCAGGGCGCACCGTACAGCATCGCTCAACCTCCAGGACTCCCGTCTCCCAGCATTACGGGACGCCACGCACGGCAAACACGTGGGGAGGCGACAGTCCCGCCCTAGATGGCAAACGGGCTGGGACTAACATCACCAGCGGGCCTCCTCCACTAGTGATGTAGGAGGTGCTTGGTCCACGAGTCCGACAAATGCCGAACCCTACAAAGGTAGGCAAGCCCCCAAAGTAGGTGGCACCGCCAACCATACTTCATCCAAGAAATTTGGAATAGAGTAATTAAGCCCTGCTTCATCATTAAAAAAAGAAAAAAGTATCAAGGTGTAGTATAAATATAATGTAAACTACCTTTGAAGGGAATAAGACTTTCTGAAAGCCTGGAACGCCGGTCTTTGGTTCTGAAAATCGGAAGACTTTGGAATCACAAAGTCAAAACCTCAGCAAGAGCTGGCTTAAATCAGAGCTCAGAGTAAATAGTATTAGTCTCCTCTTACGCCAACACACTGCCAAACCACGCGGAAACAACCAAACCTGTAGAATATGCTGGACATTATGAGAGTGAGAGAGAGAGCATAAATAATACAGAACACAATATTACCTTACCAAAATGTATGAGGGTTAAACTAATAAGGAAAATGTACTTGTAGGCATACTAAGGCAACTGCAGGCAGCAGTTGCCCTTCTTTCGAGGTCCACCATTCTCCTTTCGGGGGACAGAGAGGGAAATGGATGTTTGTTTACCCAGGGATCGCCACCCCCGGTCATATCAGTGACACCACATGAATGCGTCTCTATCCAGTACCTAGTTTATTCTTGCAACTGCTAAGCAATATTATTCAGCTTACGACAGATCTTGGTTCTATTCCAGACAACAGTAACTGATGCATATTCATATTTACTCTGCATGTTTTTGTGTCTGGATGAATTCGATAAACGAACTACACACTTCATGTCCATAAAGATTTACCTGTTAAATGTGTGTGTGTGTGTGTGTGTGTGTGTGTGTGTGTGTGCACTCACTGTCCAATTTCTGTCCTCTATCTCTTCTCTCTTCTTTCATGGTTTCCTTGACATAGTTCTTATTCATTTCCCCATTAATGTTTGCTGGACCCTACTAGTGACAGGGACTGACCCCCAGCTCACTAATGCATTAGCCCTTGAGTCACTTGTTCTAGCCAGGAGTGTGACTCATCGTATTCAGGAGAGAAGTGGGCCAGACTGGAGCCCCAGGGTGGCTCCAGCAATCTCCCATCTCTAACTTGCTTCTAGGTAATGTTTCTCACATAAGTGAGTCATTCACAAAGATTCTTCAAGCTGTGACTGCAGTGGTCCTTCTAGAAGGACTGTGAATGTGTATGAGATGTCTCCCAGAAGACTGAAGGATATTTTGCATTTTTTATACTTAATTACTACCACCCAACTCTTGATTATGCTCAACAATGGATCACAAGAGTCCCCCCTCCCCCAGCCTGCCTGAATAGGTTGCATCACTCAGTCACAGCCCATTGGCCATTATGGTGTGAAAATGTTGCCCTGTTTCTCCCAACTGGCCCCCTTCCCCCAAACTCCTGCTGGGTGGGAAGTATGCATAATCACCCAGATTTCCACCTGCCAGCCAGTGACATCTCTGACAGTAACTCCGAATGGGAAGAGGTGGAAGGGAAGAGAAAAGGGCTAAAAATGGAGCACACATGCCTGTGTGCTAAGAACAAGATTGGCCTTTGTACTCAAGAGCACTTCCGTGCCTACCACACCTCCAACTGCTTCTAAGTGTCAGAATAGATTGCATATATGGGTGAATATCCTGGTTTAGTGTATACAAATTTTAAAAATGGAGTAATAGTGAGTATGCAGACAATACTGTAGTGAGTGATATTGCAATGCACTACACACAAGCGAAAGTGGAAGTGCCATTCACTACAAAGTTATTCTGGATTGTCATAGTTTAAAAGGGCAAAGATTAGTACTTAGAGATATAGAAAACTACCTTTTAATTGGATAAATAGTAATATGTAGAAGAAAATGCACAAACAAGTGACTATTTTTAGGGAGGTCAGATACTTCGTCCTCACATGTCAGCTCTGCATAAATGTTACTTGAGTATCTTGTAAGTGATTTTGTAACAATAAGGGATAATAATAAGAGGGATATTTAGTGGGAATTTGCAAAACTTATAAGGAAAACATGAGTAAGAAAGTATGTGCTGAGTGCAAAGTCATCCAGTGTATGGGAGAGTGCTTCTGTGCCTACCACACCTCCAAATGCTTCAAAGTGTCAGAACAGCTTGTAAATATGTGTAAATATCGTGGTTCAGTGTGCAAAAGAAATGTAATAATGAGTATGGAGACAATGGTGAATGATACTGCATTGCTCTACACACTAGCAAATGTAAAAGTGATGTTCGTTACGAAGTTATCGTGGATTGATATACCGTAGTTCTAACAGACCGAAGGTAAGTACTTACAGAGACAGAAAATTACCTTGTAATTGCACAACTATTAATAACTAGTAAAAAAAAATAAGTACAATAAATAACTATTTCTAATGAAGTGCAACATTTTTTTCTCATGTGGTAACTTTGCATAATTATTTCATTATCTTGTCAGTTACTTTGTAATAAAATGTGATAACAGAAGTGGCATATTTAGTGATATACAGTAGTCCCTCATTTATCCAGACGCTCAGTATCCAGCTGTGTTCATTATCCAGATGCCGAACCTTGGCTTTATTAAACGAGTATCTGAATTTACTTGCTATTATCTGGACTTAAAGATCCTGAGAACTTCAGCTGGCCAGCCGACATGATCAGACATTCAATATCGTGGCTGCTGTACTTGAGCCATAAGCGGGAAGTAGTCTGTAACCCATAACCATAGCTAAAATGTCCGTCCACCCATGTACTGAATGGTCAAAGCTGCGCGCTCTTCTGATCACTCCCAATGAACCTCCAGCACCCGAATAATATGACTGTAACCTGCAGGTAGTGTCAAAATGTCCTTTCGCATCACCACTAAATGTTCAATGTTGCGCAGCCACCAGGCTAAGTATTTCCCAACCGCCACAACGATCGAATACAGATCACAATCCACGAGTACATGTTCGGTGACAGTGGCTGTCTGCCTCTCTACCGAACGTCGAAAGTCCCCTGGTCACAGTGAGTTGTGTTTCCACACGGCCACTCAGCATCTAACAGACCGCAAACCATGGGTAAATGTATGGTAAAAACACCCATTTGCCTCGTGATGGAACAGGGAGAATCCTGCCCACAACCTCGCTTCTTCCCCCCCTCCCGTCCCTCTTCCATACCCTCCTGGCTCCCTCTTCACTTCCTCTGTCTCTACCCTTCTCTTTGGTGAAAACACTGACTTGTGAGTTTTCATTTTTTTTTCGATTTATACGACTGCTATTGGTAGTATCGAAATTCCGAAGTGACCATGAAAAAGCTCATGATATTCTGCATCTAGACATATACTTAACTCTTGGAAGGTGCTGGCAAAATTTTAAGTGTTACTTCCGCCAACGAAGTTAGACAAAGTTATTTATTCTCCCTTGTCTGTTCTTGTGTGTGTGTGTGTGTGTGTGTGTGTGTGTGTGTGTGTGGATCCGGAACAGAGTGCAGATTTTTTTCGTTTTTCTTTTTTTTGCGGTGCTTTGCTCTTTTTCAGATTGTGAAGCAGGGGAGACTAAAACCGTGTATTTAACAGGCTGCACGAGACATTAAAAGTGTTCCTATGCTACGGAAGAGGAATTTCAGCAACAAATAATATATTTTATTGACGTTGGTGGAGGTATGCTCTTTCTGAAAGCTTTATAGTTGTGTAAGTGGTGGTGGTGGTGCTGGTATCAGAGGCGTGGTATCAAGGGTGCAGTGGTGGTGTCAGCGGAGGAATTAAAAGTGATGCATGAGGGCAGTGAAATATTCGAATGCCATGAGGCGTAAGATATTAAGTCTGGCAAAAGAAAGTGAGAAGTCGACATGAACGGAAGCATACGGACTTGACATAGAGATAGTTAACTCGTGGAACCAAACACCGATAGCGCTACAGTATATTAACAGTTAGTTTGCAGCGTACAACACATAACTTGGTTGTATAACAACCCTCGATATAAGGAAAACAGAAAATGCTGAGAAGCAAATAAGAAAATATCTGTACAGTGCTAAGAAAATGTGCAATAGTGCTGGGAGATACAAGAAATTCAAGTAAACTAGGAAGAAACTGAAATGAAGATGTATGCGAAATAAAATGTTCCAAACTGGGAAATATAATTTCTTCTGGATTTATTTTGGCTTTCAATTGACCGATTATATTCAACAGCGAGTAAACATTAGCAGTTAAAGCCTTCACACGATTCCATAACGTGGAAAATATATGCTATACGTTTTTTCCTCCCCTGAGCTCGTGAATACGATTATGTCCTTAGCTTAATCTTCAACACTCACACCTTATTAAGCAACTACATTGACAAAACCTGCCTTGCGAATCGGTTATTAGATTGACCAAATAGTAAACAGAACTAATGGGAAAGACTTATAGACTCACTGGAATCATAAGTGTGACTGTTTATAGCTTACATTTCAACCCACACAGTCTGTAAAACCAGTCATTTATCTTATTTTCCCCTCTATCTTTCACATATCCATCAAACATGTTCTGTATCTTATATTCATTTATTCCTCACCCATAACTCCCTTCACATCACTCTCACCCTTCCCGTACATCGTTCCTACACACCCTTCCCCTACTCTTTCCCTAAGTAACAACTCCTCATTTCCCCTGCACACACACACCTCCATCTGCCTTCTGCTTTCCTTCAGTTATCGTCCAATAACGGCTAGCTTCTCATCTCCATTGTTTCTCAAAGACTCATCACCACGCTCACAACTTCTCTAATGAGGGAAGAGGGAGTGTGAGGTTTTGCAGTGACCACGATGTTACAGTGTGAGGCTGTGAAGTGGCCAAGATGTCAGTTTGAGGTTGTGAAGTGACCAAGATGTCAGTTTGAGGTTGTGAAGTGACCAAGATGTCAGTTTGAGGTTGTGAAGTGACCAAGATGTTATTGTGTGAGGCTGTGATTTTTTTTTTTTTTTAATGTCCGACTTTTTGCATAGGCTTCACAGCCCGGTCCCAGGGACCAATCATACTACACATCTCCACACTCCAGTATTTCGGCGCTAACACCCGTATTGAATTAATGCTAAGGCTTTTGCGTTCAGGACTGATGTATTAGTATTAGCGGGGGTGTTTTTACGACATGTTGGTGGGTCCTCTGGTAGATCAGTACACTCTCTTTTAATGAAATTCAGTTCCTTATACTGTTCACTGCCCTAGCCAGGATTCGACCCTACAGTCCGCGTCTGCACCGATTCGGCCACCGCCTACCAAAGTTATGATGTTATAGAGTGAGGCTCTGATGTGGCCAAGATGTTGTAGTGTGAGGTTGTGGTGTGGCCAAGATGTTATAATGTGAGGTTGTGGTGTGGCCAAGATGTTATAATGTGAGGTTGTGATGTGGCCAAGATGTTATAACATGAGACTGTGATGTGGCCAAGATTTTGTAGTGTGAGGCTGTGATGTGGCCAATATTTTGTAGTGTAAGGCTATCAACTGGCCATAATGTTAAAGTGTTAGGTTGTGGAGTGGCCTTGTGTTAGGCCGTGAAGTGACCAAAATGTTATAGTGTGAGGCATTTTTCAGTAACTTCTACGGTATAGATGGTAAGCTGCTATGTGCCATCAAGAGTTTTTGTGATGGTAGTGAAGCATATGTAAGGGTTAATGGGCATCTAAGTGAATGGTTCACTATTGGTGTGGGCGTGCAACAAAATTGTGTGATGTGCATGGGGTGATGAGAGAAGTAAAGACGCGAGTAATGGAGAGGGGGATGGCGCTGGTAATGAATGGTGATGGATGGAATATCTCAAATTTGTTGTATGCTGATGATGCAATACTACTTGCAAATACCAGACAAGAACTTGGTAGGCTGGTGCAGAGTTTTGCTGATGCCTGTGAGTGTCGTGCCTTGAGAGTAAATGTAGAAAAGAGTAAAGTGATGGTTACTGAGAGAGAAGGTGACTCCCAGTGCGATGTTACAGTGAATGGAGAGAGACTGGAATTGGTGGGAGTTCAAATACCTGCGTGCAGTGATAGAAAAGAGAGGAAAATGTGCAAAAGAAGTTGAAAGTAGAGTGACACAAGGAAGAAAAGTAGCTGGTGCAATGAAGGCCTTGATAAGAAACAGAGGCTTGAGTGTTGCAGCTGCATTAGGCTTACATGAAGGAGTGTTAGTGCCAACTTTAACATATGGATGTAAGACTATGGTGTGGCATGAAAATGAAAAGACAAGAGTGAGAGCAGTGGAGATGGGACTGCTGAGGAATGTATGTGGAGTACGGAGGGTGGATAGGATACGAAATAATGTGGTTCGTGAAAGATGTGGAGTGCGGAAGTCGATGGACACCAGAATCGAAGAGTGTACTGACATGGTATGGTCATGTGGAGAGAATGCATAACAATAGAGTGGTGAAAAAAGGTATACCTGAGCGAATCTGAAGGAGGGAGGAGGCGAGGTAGGCCAAGGAGAATGTGGAGAGATATGGTGAATGAGTGTGTGAGGAAGAGAGGTTTGGAAGTCTGTGAGGCTAGGAAACTGACAAGAGATCGAGCTCGGTGGATGAATGTTGTGAGGAGAATTGCACGATCAGGGATTTGGCACCCCTTTTCAACGTAGCAGCGTCCGGACTGAATCTATCGGGTACGTGTATGTGAAGCTACAGAACGTGATGAATTATTTTTGGCGTATCCGATAGAGCTTGAATGATGGTGAATGAAAGAGTGGCCCATTGGATTGGGCAAATTTGTGCTGTCTGGACATTGCTACTCCTATGTGTGTGTGTGTGTGTGTGTGTGTGTGTGTGTGTGTGTGTGTGTGTGTGTATGTGTGTGTGTGTGTGTAGCCAAAAATCTGACGTGATACGCTCATGTAATTACGACACTAAAGAAAAACTAACCGCTCTATGTCGTTCCCACAACTGCACATAACCATACACCAACGCCAATAATATCAGTTACTTAAATGTTATTTTGTATGGAAAGTAGGCTAAAATTTTCATGTGGACAAGACTGTCATTTTTCTCACCTACAGTTCTTGTAAAATGAACTGCAGTTAGTAAAATCTTGTGTCGGTGATAATGGATCAAGGAGCGTGCGAGGGTCATAGAGCATGACTTGCATACTTCATTGGACCCAGGCACAGCACGAGAGGCGGACTGAATGTGTTCAAGAGAATCAGACCGAAATACTTGGTGACACTCTGCTGCATTTCATAAATTCATACGGACCAGACCTGGATCGTATTTAACCTGTTCACAAAACGCATGGTAAGTGAAAGTGCCCAGTGTATACTCCTCTTTCTCATCTTCCTTGAGGAAAGCTTATACAAGATTTCACTAGCCTCACATCCACAAATATTTTTTGCCCATATTTACAGTGTATTATCAATATGCTGCTCCTACAACCAACGCCCTACCATCCCTTCATGGCCATTTCTCCCAGTCCAACAACCAACGCCCTACCATCCCTTCATGGCCATTTCTCCCAGTCCAACAACCAACGCCCTACTATCCCTTCATGGCCATTTCTCCCAGTCCAACAACCAACGCCCTACCATCCCTTCATGGCCATTTCTCCCAGTCCATTCAACATTTGAAAACGAGATAGCATCCCACTGAGCAGCCCTGTCCTTTCTCTTAAATTCTCTTCCTGCTATAAGCATCATACGCACACATATCATGTTCAAACTGTGAATTTCTTTTGTTCTGCCGTCCCAATGCATCAAGGCTTTCCATCCCACTCTTTTTCGCCTACTCCACCCATTGATACTCCACCCTCCCTACCCATCAAGCTTCATGAAGACAGTTAACAGCGTCCTGGTCGTTCTACGATGTTAATCTTCACTGGGTTTTTCTCTCAGCAACCACACCCATACCACCCAGTGCCCATACCATCCACACCCACACCAGCCAGTCCTGACCGTCAACCGCAGTCATACCAGCCAGTCCTAACCACCAACCACACCCATACCAACTAGTCCTAACCACCAACCACACCCTTACCAGCCAGTCCTAACAGCCAATCACACCCATACCAACTGGTCCTAACCACCAACCACACCCTTACCAGCCAGTCCTAACCACCAACCACACCCATACCAACTGGTCCTAACAGCCAATCACACCCTTACCAGCCAGTCCTAACCACCAGCCACACCCATACCAGCCAGTCCTAACCACCAACCACACCCTTACCAGCCAGTCCTAACCACCAAC
>JAGKTI010043137.1:0-10011 GCA_018397915.1 Birgus latro
ATACACACTGGTAAATACATACATACACACTGGTAAATACATACATAAATAAAGAGAGAAAGAATGGGAAAAAATGGAGCTGCCCTACCACGAAAGGGTTAAAGTTAGTCATCCTTGTACTGAGACAAATATACATATAATACTGTTGCAAGAATTAAAGAAGACAGAGGAGGAGGAGGAGGAGGAGGAGGAGGAGGAGGAGGAGGAGGAGGAGGAGGAGGAAGAAGAGGAGAAGGAGGAGGAGGAGGAGGTGAAAGGAAGAAAGAAATACGCAGAGAAATCCTATCCTGTAATTCACTGGAAAGGATGATGCAACAAATAACAGAGAAATGACTGGCTTAAACGCATTTCATGGCGGTATGCAGGAAATGTCTAAGATGGCTGTAGGGTGCATGAATGAGTCAGAGAGAGAGAGAGAGAGAGAGAGAGAGAGAGAGAGAGAGAGAGAGAGAGAGAGANAAGGATGATGCAACAAATAACAGAGAAATGACTGGCTTAAACGCATTTCATGGCGGTATGCAGGAAATGTCTAAGATGGCTGTAGGGTGCATGAATGAGTCAGAGAGAGAGAGAGAGAGAGAGAGAGAGAGTGTGTGTGTGTGTGTGTGAACGTCATTACACGCACACAGTCATGTCAGTGATATACCGTAAACCACGGCACACATAACACACACAAATTAATTCATTCATCAGCTCACAAGTCCTGGATATACACTCCCAGGACACATACACCCCAGGACACATAGACCCCAGGATACACACTCCCAGGACACATACACCCCAGGATATACATTCCCAGGACACACACACCCCAGGATATACACTCCCAGAACACATATACCCCAGGATATACACTCCCAGGACACATTTACCCCAGGATACACACTCCCAGGACACACACACCCCAGGATACACACTCCCAGGACACATACACCCCAGGATACACACTCCCAGGACACACACCCCAGGATACACACTCCCAGGACACACACACCCAGGATATACACTCCCAGGACACATACACCCCAGGACATACACTCCTAGGACACATACACCCCAGGATATACACTACCAGGACACATACACTCCAGCTCTCACCACCCAACTCTCCCTCCGACCACCATGCCCATGAGGAAAAGACGAGTCGAAAATGCGCCAAGCCGGAAACGCGTATTGGGAAATTTGACTGGAATGCCTGAATTGTTTATATATTGCACTGGTCACTTGATGTTTTATGTTTATGTTTTATTATTTACTTTTATATGGAGAGAGAGAGAGAGAGAGAGAGAGAGAGAGAGAAACTGAGACACACAGACTGAGGGATAGAAAAATAGATTCATACAGACACACAGATAAAAAGACGGACAGACAGGTAGATATAATTAGCTTCCTTTCTTGGTGTCTCTCTCTTCGCCTCACACGTACTATCGCGTGGGCCGCAAAGGTTTTCCTAATATGAGTAGATACTATGGCCATTGGTAGAAATGGCTGAGCACCCCCTGAATTAAAGAAAAGAAAATGGATGAAGTGGAGGAGGTAGAGAGAGGGTAAGGGAGGGGAAAGGGGGAGAGGAGGGGAGGGGATGAGAAGGACGGGATAGGGAAGTGGGGGTAGGACAGTGGGGAAAGGGAGGAAGGGAGCGGAGGATAGGAAGTGGAGGGGGGGGGAGAGGAGAAGGAGGGAAGGGGAGGGGAGGAGATGAGAAGTGCGAGATAGGGAATTGGGAGTGTGACAGAGGGGAAAGGGAGGAAAGGATCGGGGAGAGGATAGGAGATGGGTGGGAGGAGGAGAGGACAAGGGAGGGGAGAGGAAGGTAAGGGGAGTGTGGAGAGGGGGATGGGAAGTGAGATGACAGTATGATGCAACATTCCAGTAAGTTTCAGCAAAAACAACACACAATTACTAAATAAAGATCTCCAGTTCGCACGTCACTCTCAGCACGTCATAGCGTTGCATCATGACAATTCATTTCAGCCACGTCACCTCATCTACAGTGACATTTCCAGCCAATACGTAGTGTAACAGTAACGCTGCTGGTCTACAATAACTCAACTGCAATAACAACAATACCCTACACTAACGCCAGTAACATAAATGCAGCTAATATTATCTCACGAGGTAAAGAGAAATAACTCTTATAATTGCCAACACTATCAGCCACAGAACACTAATGCAACCTAGAATACCTTCGCTACAATACATCAGTAAGGCATACACTGTACACGTAAATATGCTAAACTGGTTGAAATGCTTCAGTATTAAACAATGAAATAAATAAATAGCCTATATAAAAATTAATGATATACACACATAGTTTTTCTTGCTTCATAAAAATTAATGATATACACACATGTAGTTTTTCTTGCTTCATGGTTCACTGAGGAAGTAAATTTTGAGTCTTTCTTCATTCATCTTTTTTTTTCCCCCTCAAGTTCTGTCGTTCTGTATTTCAAATAGTTTGTTATATATATTTTTCCTTTTATTTTATTAACATTAGTATGCCCTTCCAATACCTATTATCTTCTTTTTACTTCACTTGTTCTTGTGCTGAATCTGTTGTTTACAAGTTTTTTGTCCTCAGTCTATTGCTCAGTTTAGGGTCTGGACTGTCATATTAATTTTATATGAACCCACATGTTTGTTGGACTGTATTTTCGTTTTGTTCCTTTACTGCATATCATAGTCTTTTCCCTCTAACTTGGCACAGATTTTCACTCTTTTGACGTTTTATTTCATGTGTTAAATGTCAGAAAAAGACAGTAACTCAGCTCTACACCCTATCCATAACGCTTCTTCACAACAGGCCTCACATTCTGGTGCTAATGTCTTCTTACAACTCAACATTCATGACAGAGAGATACAGTCTTAGGCCAAGTTAGTGTAAAATGAATATAGTTCTTTTTGTGGCATAAGGACAAAATAAAAGTTCGCTTACTAACATGCCTCAAAACTAGCTCTATTTATAATTAATCTTAGTGGACTTCCAAATTCCTTTTCAGGTCAGGTAACGGCGCTTATCATCTCATGCGCCAGAATGTGTCTGAAACGTGTGCTGGAGTCCTGAACGTGTCTGGAACGTGTGCTGGAGTCCTGAACGTGTCTGGAAAGTGTACTGGAAACCTGAACGTGTCTGGAACGTGTGCTGAAGTCCTGAACGTGTCTGGAAAGTGTGCTGGAGTCCCGAAAGTGTCTGGAACGTGTGTGTCTGGAACGTGTGTTGGAGTCCCGAACGTGCTAAGGGAGTCACAGATATGGAAAACTTTAACAACGTTCCCGTTATCAACTGGAGCCCGGAGGTAAAGAAGGAGGGGTAGAGTTCTAATGAAGACACAGACACTGCGATAAGTCTTAATCGGAAAACTTGTTCTCTACCTCCGCTGTGTGTATGTGTGCGTGCGTGTGTGTGTGTGTGTGTGTGTGTGTGTGTGTGTGTGTGTGTGTGTGAGAGAGAGAGAGAGAGACAATTATCATCCTAGGTATTTCCTTCGTACCTGGATGGGGTGAGGTATGGCTCAGAAACAAAGGAAGGAGAAAGAACGACAGATGTAGTAGCTGCACAGTTACTACTACTAGTAGTAATAGCAGTAGTACCGGTAGTAGTAGTAGTAGTACCGGTAGTAGTAGTAGTAGTACCGGTAGTAGTAGTAGTAGTAGTAGTACCGGTAGTAGTAGTAGTAGTAGTAGTAGTTGCAGTAGTAGAGCCGGTAGTAGCAGTAGCAGTAGTTACAACCCCAGGCTCAATTGAAAATAAACCCAGTAGACTGCAAGTTGAAACGACCCTCCTCCTGCATTCCACAGTCCTCTGCTTTGTAAAACCAGGCAATGAAGTCACTCACTCACGTGAAAGTACCCCTCTCCAACAAACCCTGAAAAATGGGCCAGACACTCACTCACTCAATATTCAAGCGTCTGTCGTAAGCTGGAAGAAAGCAGGAAAGTCTTTAGTCAGAACCAAAGCAGTAATCGTGACAGTTCTTAATATTTCTGTTGGCCTGGGTTTCTCTTGAGAATAGCCAGATCGCTCGTAAGTGGTCAGTTGTAAGTCTGTTCGTGCATCTCTTGCCAGGACTGCGTGGAGTGGGCGGAGAGCGTGTGTAGGGCCCGTCTGCTGGATGGCAACGTACTCAACGTGTGGAACTTCGGCAACTACTCGGGTGCTCAGCTGGCCGCCTTCACGCACGCAGACATGAACAACGTTGTGGGCACCTACTACGGACACACCTTCCACACGGAGCTGCAGGGGAGACTGGCCAGGGACGCCCCTCGCTATGGTGTGTCATATGTTTATTTGTTCATAACTGAGCGTCTTGCGAAAAAAAAAAAAAAAGTCGAATCTGCGTTGTACAATATAGGCCTACACATTACCTGGCCCTGTTACCCAGTCCATCAAAACTTGCGCCTTTGCTTTACATATAAACTATGATGCCCCTTCCAGAAGATACAGTATATGGTGGTAGCTGCGAGGCATAACTGAAGATACGCGTTGTGTGTGTGGGTTTTTATGTGGGTGTGTGGGTGTGTATGTGTATGTGTGTGTGCGCGATTTTGCCGCAAATGCCTGTCTATGCTTGATGAATGGCCAGCTTAGGTACATCAAGGCCTGAACCCCTGACTCACAACCAATCTACATTACCACTTCCGCTGCCGCCACCACCTCATTCGACCCAGGTCACGGGGTCGCAGGGACTGTCCTTTACCCCGGATGTCCATACCTTCAACGACACCAACATCAGCCTGACGGATGAGACATGTCCGGGAGGTTGGCAAGGAGGCTGACCACTCTGAGGTCTTCGTGACAAGAGACGTTACGGACCTGACTTACCGGGAGTCGTGCAAGTATTACCCTATCGTCATTGCAGGACACATCCTCCGTCCCAGGTCACGGTTGTGGAAGTGGCGTGATCTGGTGCAACAAGAGGTCATGGCTTTCGCTGCTCTGTTAATGCTGATGCCAGACTGCAAGAAGCCCGTGGTGAACTTGTAATGACGCCAGGATCTGTTATAAGTTCTTGCTGACATTACGCTTATGCACTTCGCCGACAACCGCAACTGTCCGCCAAAGACCATGTGTAGAAAATTCGGGACCTTTTTTGAGAACCTGAAGGACCTGTATCGAAAATAATTAGTCCCATTCAAGAATGTCATCGCCGATAATAGTCTTGTATTGCTCAAGGGACTCATCGTGTTCAAACGGTACATCCCGTCGAAAAGACAAAGGTTTGGGATGAAGATTTTCGTGATGCGTGACTGTTCCATACGCCACGTGCTGAACATGATCATATACACGACTTCTGACGCAGACATTCTCGCCCAGAATCCCTCGGGAACGTCCGGCGCCATCGTCAGGAAGATGACTCAGCCATACCTAGGGAGGAGACACTGCTCTGTACATAAGTGGTACACTACCTCCTCCGTGTCCCTGTTCCTGTACAGTCATAGCACAGCATCCTGCGGCACAGTTCGCACAAACAGGAAGCATATGCCCTGTTTCCCCCACCAGAGTAGATGACAGGTGTGGCGGTTCAAGACAAAGGATATGTTGGCACTGAAGTAGATGGACAAGCATGATGACACGATGCCACCACTGCCCACCGTGGTGACATGGCAGCCAGCATGAAGGTCGACCAAGCCACTGGTCAGCGCATCATGAAGCCTGATGGTCATCGACTACAAATACAATATGAGTCTTGTCGACAAGTGTGACATGCAGACTGGTAGTGTTGTGTGTGTCAGGACAACTGCGCTGGTACGTGAAATTCTTCGAGCACCTGATCAACGTGACTGTGCTCAAAGCCTACAACCCGTCCCTTCACCTCGGTGTAATCATATCAAGCCACAAGAGTTCTCGTACGACGTGCCCTACCAGCTGCTGCAGAAATAGAAGTACAGCTAAGCTGACCTGGTGCTGAGAAGAGTCGACCTGCCTGACAGGTATCACGCACTGGTGGCTGACCTCTACTTCGTCAGCACCATCGCTGAGTCAGGGAGAAGAGGCAGCACTACTGCTATGTGTGTCGCCACACCACGAGGCGAGACCAGACAAAAAAAAAAAAAAAAAAAAAAAAATCAAAGAAATTTGTTGCATGTGACATCGGCCTGTGCTTGAAAAAAAAAAAAAAAATGAAGTCTGTTGCATGTGACCTCAGCCTATGCTTGAGCGGATGTTTTCCTGTTTATCATTAACAGGAACGATTCTGAACAGCGTAAATAGTGTATTTGTGTTGCTTGCTTCACATTTAAAGTGAAAAGACTGAAGTTCGTCTGACTAAAATTTTACTTCTAAGGTTATATGAAAAAAAAAAAAAACTTTTTAAAACACCTTTTTTTTTTTCCCAAGAAATGCTGCGCCAGCGACGGGGCATAAATTTATGTCGACGCAGCGGAGGTGTTAAGATGTCACATGTCTTGGTTTACTCGATATCAGCACTACTTTTGTAGGCAGTCACCACAGTTTATATTTTCAACTTCTGTAAGGGGAGATGGGCTGAAATCCATGGTTCTTAACCTTCTCTTGGTTACGAACTGATACTGGGTACACATCAACCTCAATAAACAGATGGACGCTGATGGCTGGGAGAACTCTCCCAAAGCTCAATAAAATTGTTTGGAGTATTTTGCCAGAAAAAATTCTTAACTGCCGTCCTACTTTTCAAGAGCGATGGTTTTTATCAGCGTTTGGATAGTTGTTAAAATGAGAGGACTGATTCATTGTTTTTTAGTTGGTATACAATTCTACCCGCCGTAGGTGCCCTTATACAGCAGAGGAAAACCCTCGACAGTTAAAGGGTTAATTATCAGTTCTAATTCTGGAACACACACACACTGTATACTAACTGACATGAGTTAGAGGTCAACATTCTGAGGGTGAGGGTGACAGCCAAGCCACGCCCCTTCAAACATTCACCTTTGATTGGACAGCGTGATTAACATCTTATTTAGTAAACAGTAAATATCCTTATACATTAATAAATTGTTGAAAATACGGGGAAAACAAAATGAACAAATATCTTCACACTCAGGGTGGAGGGTTAGTGTGGCTTGATCATAATGTTTGCCGTGTCGAATGTACAGACACTACGCTACACTAACATTTTATACCGGAATACAGGTGGTGGCAACGAAGGCATAATGGGAGGCGGAGGCGCAATGGGAGGCAACGGAGGTGCAATGGGTGGCGGCGGAGGACGAATGGGAGGCATTTATTTTCCTGAGCCAACTGGTGGGGCAGGTGGTGGCGGGGACGATGGTTTTCCCTGGGGTGGCGGTGCAGCAGGCGCCGGCGATGGGGACATGCCGCGTGGTGGCGGTCCAATTGGCGGCGGCTCGGACCCTGACGACGACAGTATATGGGAAGGTCTTCAAGTCGACGAACCTGAGGAAGGTGCTGGTGGTGGCGGTCAGGCAGAAGTGGCTCCAGATCTACAACCCTACATGTGGGCCCTCACCTCCATCTGGTCACAACAACGCCGCAGGAGTGAGTAATGCAAAAGACACCTTTGTACACAGCTACTATTAGTGTCTGTTAGATGTCTCTTTAAGCTAAATATGATCCTCGCAAGGTAGTAAGAACTTAATGGATCTTGACCTACATGTGGGGTCACAATTACGCCGCAGGAGTGGGTGAGCCACCACCCATCTCATGCACATAATCTTCCATCACTCAAACACTAAATATAGTTCTCTGAAGGTAAGAAAGAACAAAATAAAAACTACTTTATCGGACTGAAGTCACTGCTGACGTCCTCTTTATATTATTTCTGATATCGCCAAACGATTCCATTCACTTTAAAAGATTTTTCGAACTGGAGAGGTTTGACGTAGCCTTCTTTGTCTTTTCTACAATGGGTTTCTTCTAAACTTCCACTAGCTGGTTCTCCTAAATTGCATATAAAATCATCTCAAGGTAGCAGCAAAATGAAATACAAAAAAGCGTCATCAAATATCAAATTCAAAAGTTTAACTTCCGTGGTTACGCAGGACGCGGTGGATCGGCCAGTTTGCTAATTGGCCTCTTGTTCGGAGGACGCTCTGCCCTGAGATCGAAATCGAATTCCCTGATCAAATAACCCAACCTACACCATACCCTGTATAGTATCTTTTGTTTCACCGCCCGAGCCTTACATCTGTCCTACCCTCCTCCTTTTTTGCACCAAACCAACTGTTACTTGCACTACTTTAATTTCCACTATTTTTGACTAGTATCTTTCCTAGTCCCTCCTGACTTCACCCCTCCAGGACGCGGACCGATCTGCTGGGAGTTCCTGGCGCGGTTACTGTCCAACCCCACCTCCAACCCCAGCCTGGTGATGTGGGAGGACGAGGCCAACGGTACCTTCCGCCTGGTGCAGCCACAGCTCATCGCCAGACTCTGGGGCATCAGGATTGGGCGCCCAAACCTCAGCTACAACAACTTCGCCAGGTCCCTCAGGTTAGTAGGATGCAGATGATCCGTTGTGACATGTGGAAATGTTGGCTGGGAGAAAGATATAGGCCAGGGGCTGAATTCATTATTTTCTGTGTAGCCCGAAACTTTGGAGAAAATAAAGAATTCAAGCAAGATGTGACCTGTCTCTCTCTCTCCCATCCAACAATAGTAGGATATATTATAATCTTCCCTCAAGCTCTCCTCGTGGTGTGACGGGCGTTTTCACGAGGTGGCACTGTTATAACCAGGCAAATTCATTTCCCGATTATACAAACGTCCCTCAGTTACTTTCTTATCCTCCAAAGGATGGTAAACGTTATATGGACAACGTCAGCCTGGAGTCCACATGGCTCTCATTCAGATAAGCCTGGGACTACCACAACAACCTCTCACTCTGAAGGTAACAGTAATAGTCCCCATTTGCCCATTCATATGACTCAACAACACCTACAGCACCTTAATCAACACCTACAACACCTTAATCAACATCTACAACAGCTTAATCAACACCTACAACACCTTAATCAACATCTACAACACCTTAATCAACACCTACAACACCTTAATCACTTCCCACAGGTCAGAAAAAACCCTCAACGCTTTAGCTGCCAATTACCTACACTGCACTTCATTTCAGGAGTAACCTTCGTCATCAGAAAAGTTAAAGCTATCACGACTGACGTTCTGACCGAGATTAAAGAACTTCACATTAAATTCCAGCTCACAAAAACTCACCATGGTCAATAGGGCATGATGTCTTCCTTCCCTCTCTCAAATCCCAACTAATCGTATTCTGAGTGGGGATAAAATAACAATCCCATTATCCCATTCAGCAGGATGATATGGTAGAATACAACCTCTTCGGCTATGGTCAGGCTATAACTCCTAAGCCGGTATCTTCGTGTGCGTGTGTGGAGAGAGAGGGAGGTGCAGTAAGAGGTCCGGGAAGCTTAGCACTTCTTCCTTTGTGATTCGTTTTGTAAATCACACCATAACAACCTCTTGTCGACCAAGTTTTTATAAATAACATAAAAAAGGATATTAATGTGCCATACGAGTCTAAATACAGGGGTGAGGAATAGGGCCCCTGTAGTGCCATTTTATGTATCTGGTGTTCTGTGCTCAGCGATCCATCTAAAGTAGAGACAGACACATTGATCCATGTCACCCTGCTCTCCGCCATCAACCTGCCCTATCTCCTATTCACACCATCCTCATTCACCACCCCATCCCTCCAGCTCAACCCTAACCTCTTGCCAAACACTGACACGAACATCACCTCATTCATTTACCTCTCCACCCCATCCCTCCACCTCAACCCTAACCTCTTGCCAAACACTGACCTGAAGCCCCAACACTTCATCCCCCAGGCACCACTACGGCACAAACCTGGTCATCAACAGGGAGCGACAGCTGGTGTACGGCCTAGGCGAGGGAGCCAGGGCATACTTCGACAGGATCTCCGTCAACCCCGACTATTGACTAGACCAGGGACAAGCCAGCACTAGCACACACGCAGCCACACCTACGCACACACAAGCAAGCACATCCACGCGCAGACTTAGAACACGGAGAAGCACGCCTAC
>JAGKTI010043138.1:0-10010 GCA_018397915.1 Birgus latro
TCCCTGGTCCATTGGTTGGATGAGAGCAGTTGTATTAGGTGGCAAAAACAGACACCTGATGCGACCATTCTCTGCCACCAACTCCTTGTCTGACGGATGCGCAGGTGCATTGTCAAGAATCAGGAGGGTCTTTACCTGGTCTCGTCGGATTTTCAGTGTCTCCGTCTGATAACGAATGACCTCCTTAACAAAGTGTTGGTGGAACCAATTCTTGAAGATCTTGGTTGTGAACCAAGCCATCAGAGAATGATACCACACGACAGGAAGGGCATTCATTAACCCACGAAGGCACCTAGGCTGCTTTGCACGGCCTACAATAATGGGCTTGAGCCGGTGCATGCCGTTAGCAATGGCACAGCACAAAGCAGACACACGTTGCTTCGAGAGCTTGGGGCCAGGTAAACGCTTCTCCGTCTTCTCAGCGAGAGTGTTTGTGGGTACTGAACGATAAAATAGGCCAGTTTCGTCAGCGTTGTAAACTTGACCAAGAGTGAGGCCCTCCCTATCAATCAAGTCATTCACCTTCTGCCGAAACTGTTCTACTCCTTCGTCGTTAGCGTCCAGAGCTTCGCCATGGGTCTTACGGTTGGTAAGTCCGTGTCGTAACTTAAACGCGAAGAGCCAACCTTCAGATGCCTTGAAGTCTGGGGCGTCGTGTAGCCTTGCGAACTTTTCAGCAGCAGTTTTCAGCTCCGTTCGACGTATCAACACACCAGCAGCTCATTGTTGTCGATACCAAATCAACGTGGAGCGGTCAATGTCTGCATACTTAGGAGTAAACATCACCTTCCTCTGCACGTTTCGTCTGGTCTTCGATGCGAAATCAGCCGTGTACTGCTGTAGTTTGTCTCGGGACTTCTTGATATCAAACAAGGTGGAGCGAGAGAGGTTGAACTCACGTACGATGCGCCCTGTTGACCAGCCGGCGTCCACCTTGTCCAATATCTGCCTCTTCTTCTCCAGAGTCAGAACCACTCTCTTCCTCTTCTCAGGAGGCGGGGCCATCATCACACACATGATGATGAAGGTGAAGAGCAGTATCAAGCACTGTAGGAGGTAGGGTATCACCACAAAAGCAATCACTTCGGCTGCCATTTTCGGAGTTGTTCACGAGGGAGGAGGGGAGCGGGTAATGGCGACCGATAGTGGCGTCACGAGTGTAAACAGAGGGGATCGGCGCGCGCGGAAAATTCAAACTGACGCGGTCCCAAAAAATTGAAAATTAATAGATTTTTTCGGATTTTTTTGCATTTTGGGGGTTGGGCAACCCAGAATGTCCGGTTAGTGAGTATGTCCGGTTATTGGACGTCCGGATAATGGAGGGATTACTGTATATATTATTTTGTATAAGAATAGGGCACAGAGCTCATTTCAATGGATGAAATCAGTGAAAAAATCTGGGGAAGATTTACATACTGCAGAGCAGCTGAGCAGACGACATGAAAGGGTAATGGAGGGGAGGTAGGGAGGGGAGCCTAGAACGGGGGAAAATGGCTAAATTGTCAACAATGGATGTGAGTACTGATGACATTAGCAGCTCTGACTATTGCTGGATATTGGCAGTGGTGAGAGATGACACAAGTCACCACCTGAAAGCCCAGGCGAATTCAAAACAACACAAAATCACAAAATGACGCCCCGCGGTATGATCCATTGCGCCTGAGCGTCACGGAAGTGACGACCGGGGAGTAGGGTAGCAAGAGGCAGACTGAAAATGACCTTGGATGAGGTCATTGACTGTGACCTCAGGGATAAGGGACTAAATAGGGAAGCTGCCAGAGATCAAGCAGCATGGAGAGCCACCATTAGGTGACCAAGGTTGACGCATGAAACATGTTGGAGCCTTCAAAAATGAAATGAAACAATATTGCATCATACATATTAATTCTAATGCTGACCCCTATGTGCCAGGTGTCAGTATGGACCGACGCAAAAGGGGTGGACAGAGGCCGCTGGGTGTCAGTTATAACCGCAATTGTTTTATGCCACAGTTTTAAGTGGTTGCCATATGACCTTGTCACCAAAGGGTAGAGAGATATTCCTGCCACTCAACACATGGGTACAGTAATCCCTCCATTATCCACTGTAACAGAGCCAAAGGCATGTCTGGAAAGTGGTCTTGTCCTGATATTGACCCTGAAGCTCAAGCACCGGTCATTCTGGACCCTAACCTAACCTAAATCAGAAAACCATCTATCTACCTCCCTACCGGACATGCATTACACTTATTTAAGACCTCATTCACATAAATAATGGACAGAAAAGCATGAATTAATTGAATTTTAACCAAAAAATGATGATTCAGAGGTGAGTATGGTAAAGATGTTCACCAACTGACAGCATAATGAAAGGAGGTATCAGACATGAAAATCATTATGATAATCACCTTTTTCACAGCCTATGCACTCAAATATGGGACACAACGAATGAAATAAATAAAATGTAACCAGAAAAACGATGATTTACAAGTGATTATGGAGAATATGTTCACAAGCTGACAGCATAGTGAATGTAGGTACCAGACATAAAAATCACTGAGAAAATCACCTTTTTCACAGCCTATGCACTCAAATATGGGACACAAAGCATGAAGTAAATAAAATGAAACCAGAAAATTTACGATTTAGAAGTGATTATGGAAAATATTTGTCAGTTGACAGTGTACTTACATGTCCGTGGTGCTTGTGACGAATATTACCCCACCTCTAAAGCTCTGACAGTGGTGAAAATGATCTTGAAGCATGTACAGTAATCCACTGTTCAACTGCACTTAATCCTTAGCACTGTGAATTATGATTGTTTAACCACTTAACCGCGGGCCGTCACTTTCGTGATGCTCGGTGGTGATGGCTCGAGCTGTGGGCCGTCAGTTGGGTGCCTCTGTTTTCTTTTTAAGTAGCCTGGGCTTTCAAGATATAAATATACAGTATATGAAAAATTTTAGGAGAAGCCTGAGTGATATTTTTATCACTCAGGCTAGTTTTGGCCAATATTTTAAAAAAGTAAGTCAGAGCGCAAATTACCACCAGCGGGAAGTGCCAGGACCGCTTCCCACAACCCCGCGGTTTAGGGGTTAAACAAAAACGAATGCTACCACCAGCCTTCCCAAAAACCGCTTACTCATGATGGCAGTTGAGGGAGAACTGGAAGGAGGGGAAGGGGAGCCTGGAGAGCGGGAAGCGATCGTAAACACAGCTGTTTGGCGCTGTGCACCAAATTCAAACTCACGGGTCAAAAATAATCGGATTTTTTAAAGTTTTTTTTTTGCATTTTTTGGCATTTTTGGGTTCCGAACACCCAAGCCAATGATGTCTGCACAGTGTGGTGTCTGAATATTGGGTGTCTGGATAGTAGAGTGATTACTTCAGTCTTCTCTGTCACTTTGCCAGGTGTAGAACAGTATTTTCTGAAACATTCTTGTCCAATTCAGTTCCTGCCTCAAGCCAACCTCTTGCCTCATCCACCTCTATCAAGCCTCTTTCCAAGGATACTAGGAAAGGGCACAGTGATAGTGACATAGGGCATGCCTTGGACACCACTGTGTCTAGTTTATCTAGCAGGCGAGAGCAAAGCCAATATGGGCGGCAGAGGTGCTTGTGTACTAGGAATTACTAGGAATACATAAACTAATGGGAAAATTAACATATGGGCAGCACCCCCCCTCTATCAATGACCTTTTTGACCCGTCTGAGGGAAAATATCTAAGACATATACAGTAAAGTACAGTAGGATCTCACCAATAATGTCTAATTGGTGCCAGAAAATGGCACCAATTAGATGTGGGGGTGGAGGGGGAGGCGGCTGGTGAGACGGATGGTGAGTCAGGTGGGGAAGTGGAGGTGAAAGGGACAGTGGTGGGCGAGTCAGGAGAGGTGGTGAGGGAAGGATCCTCCATCTCCTTCTCACTACTGCTCACATTTTCGGCAATTTCCTTCACCTCTTCTTGTTTGTCTGTTTCATTCCTCATCTTGTTATGGACATATTTGTAGTATAACAATTTGGCATTTGTGAAATAACCTTTATTCATGTGAATCCAACCTTTATTATAGAAATGGGTGATGAGGGTGGTGCGTAATGGAGAGGCAGGTGTCGCACTCGGGGTTCACACTGGAAAACACTAGTTTTGGGCAGTTTTTTCCTGCCATCTTGCATCATGTGGGTGTGACTCGTGTACTCTGGTTAGAAAAATATTGAAAATTAATAAAAGTATTAAAAACAGGTCCTTGCGCACTAGATGTTTCGCATACTAGGAGCTCACGTACTAGGGGGGTGTACTATACATCCTGCTTTGAGTGCCAAAAGTTACTCATCTTCTTCACATTCTTACTCATCGACGCGACCACCTGCAGACCTGGGGATGCTTTCAATCGCAAAAGGAAGAGTTGATAGGTAATATGGTCTTTAATTTGTTTTCCAAGTGCTACAGTTTCCGAGATATTAAGGTGTGAAAACAGGCTGTTCAGGGAAAAATGCCCGTAGGGAGAGAATGGATGCACTGAAATATACCCGGTGTCTAGAGGTTAATATACTAATAGTAATACAGTATATTAATATAAGATGGAAATTTACTTGGAAAATATTCAGACTGAAATCACAGAGACAAGTATCCAAAAGCATAACCTCAGTCAATGTATTTACTACGACAATTCTGGGAGGAAATAAGATTTTTACTTTTGCCTTAAGTTACACATTTTTCTTATCTTCTTAGCTCTTGCATGCAAGATGGCGCACCCCTAACCCTAGTGAACAACTCTAGACCAAAAAGTAAACATCTGAAAACCTATTAAAATTTTTAAAAATGATACTGCAGCACGGGGGGGTGGGAGGGATGGAAAATTCCGAGAAGCTCAGCAGCAAACGAGTTAAGGGCTTTGGTAGTTAACACAGTACTACTGGCAGCACTCACACTGCAGGACTTGCCTCTTGTGCATAGGGGGTGAAGGGCTGTTCAGATGCACTGCTGTCTTATATTCAAATAATTTCCGCCACTGCTTCTGAGGTTGCCAGCTCCATCACCGCCTCGTTTACCACCTCCCAAATCTTGGCTTCCATTGCTAACTCCCCATCAGGTAACCTCCTTGCAGCTGTGAGCACCTCTTATATAGCTGTATTGGTAGACTGTAATGTCACTTGTGGGCGAAGGGTGCACAGGTGGCATACCATCCACATTACAGTCACTATCACTAGCATTCTCAACACTACCCACAACAAAGACTTAAGAATAACAGGATGTACCCATACCACAAATACAGATCACTTACATGCAAGAAGAAAAATATTTCCAATCAAAGATCATATGAATCTGAGAGATGCACATTTCACTGTTTCAGGTCAAGACCCATTTCATCCTTGTGGCTTCATGTAGCATCACTCCCATCCACCGAGAAACAAGAAATGAACAAGTGCCCACCACTACACAGAGTATCTCAGCAACATCCCCTCTCCTCCAACCAAAGCTACAATTTACATACATATACAAAAGTACATAGTCGCCACAGCCATCCAAAACCTTAAGCCAAACACCATCCATCAAGAACCATCACCAGACATACACCTGTCAGAAGTTTCCCTACCCAGAGATCAGGGTACACCTAGCCAGACTGCAATGTGGCTATTATCCTTCCCTACTACAGTACCAACACAAAATGCTGCACAACTAACAAACAAGCCAGTGTGCCCACACTGCAATGCAGTCTTGCACATCACACTACACTTACTCACCAAATGCTCCACACTATCATGACAAATACAGTCCCTAAACATAATCTGGAAAAAAAAAAGGGGGGGGGAGCAACAACACTGCCCACAGGATCAGACTCATTGATATCTTAACCATTCAAGTCCACCATATTCACGTCGATCAGTTCTTGATTGCTATCAGTCAGGCTATGTTGATGGTCATGTAACTTTTGCTGGTAAATAATCTTAAAAGTCTCTAAAACTTCTTGGTCAGTGGGTTAGATCAATGATGTGGTCTTGGGTGGTAAGAACAATACTTTCACACAAGGGTAACAATCCTCTCAGAAGGTCCAAAAGCACCATTTGCCAACAGCGGCATGTAGAAAAGGAACCCCAGTTGCGCGCATTTCCTCCAAGACTACAGCACAAACTCTCGGTCAAATGAATCCACATACACAGTCAGTGCCATGCAACCCGTCTCGTTATGGTACCAGTGGAATCCTGACTCCTTCATACTATGAAAATGCTTAAAATAATGAGGGAGCTTGTGGTTTGCATGACAACAGACTTTAGTTTGTGATTGCCACACTTGCTGCATGTGACGAGCATAGAATTCTTGGCTTGTCCACCTTGTGACAACAGACTTTAGTTTGTGATTGCCACACTGGCTGCATGTTATGAGCATAGAATTCTTGGCTTGTCCACCTTGTGACAACAGACTTAAGTTTGTGATTGCCACACTGGCTGCATGTGACGAGAGTAGAATTCTTGGCATGTCCACCTTGTGACCCCTTCCTGGCCAGTGTTCTTTAGGTATTAGCATTTAACTTCTGAAATAAAGGTGTCTCATTTATGTTATAAGTCTGACAACTGCTGCAGCTCTGCTCTATGTCCTCATTCACGATTAATGGGAATGCAGACGCATCAGCTTCATCCACAGTGCCTAATTTATCCAGGAGCTTTGTGTGCCTCAGTCCCTCCCTCAAGATATATTGAAAACCATCCTAAAGATGCCTTGACATCATCAAGGTCCAGCTAAAGCTTGCATGCTGCTACTGCAGTGTGCCGGTACAAGGCCTGTGTTGGATACTGTGCTGGATGTACTGAAAGTCATGAAGAACACCTCCTGATTTCTTACAATGAAAATTCAAAATCAGATACTTTTCTACCACTGTAAGTGCTCAATCCCTTACATGTATCCTTCCAGCATGGGTCAAGCAGCTGTATCCCTGCACTGTAACTATAATTTTGCCCTCGTTCTTGTAGATGGCATAGGTTATCAACTTAATCACTCCAAAGTCATATGCAATATCCATCTCATTGCCACCCTCCCAACACCTGATGATTTCAATCTTCTGCTCCAGAGTCAGGGCCTTGCAGGTCCTTCCAGCTGACTCGGAAGGCATGATGAGTAGACAAAGAGGAAATAGTATATGGAACATGACGATGCTATCAGGACATGCCATATAGGTGAGACTGGCTGCATTCTGGGCAAGCAGTCTGGCAATGGGAAGTGTGTGTTACTATTGACCTGGGGTGTGCAGTGACCCTTTGTACAGCCACATGCCTCACACAATGGGAACAAGGGTAATAAAATGGCTGAACATGCCACATTTGGGGTGACTGGGGTGTGCACTTTGCACTGTGTTCTACTCATGTTAAAGAAAACTTTTCTGAATTGACCAACAGCTTATCACATTATATATGAATCAAGCTCAGTAAACTCTCAATTATCCATCATCACAATATCCAATGCTGCTGGCTTGGCTCTATTAAAGCAATATCCAGCAAAATTATGCAACATCCAGTGCTGAAATGGGAATTAAATGGCAGTTCCATGCAATATCTGGTGTTGAAGCATACCAATTCGCTTGTAAGTGGTAGCTAACCTGCAATGTATTACTGTAATGTATCATTATTTTATTGTATTTTATGCTTAGTTTTCATCCTTTACTCATGTAAAAGTTTTTAGGATAGAGAGTTGAGACAGATAGTAACACAATATCCGGGTAACCGCCGAATGTTGAGCTGATGGGGGGAGGGGGGAGGTACTATACAATATCTGGCATTTCATGTAATTTGGCACAGGGCATGGCTGAAGTATAACAGATGATTGAGAGTTTACTGTAATGCAAATGCTTGTTACAGGTGAGCTGACTGTATTCTTTAAGTCTCATTTCACTTATTCTCATTCTAAACTTTTCAAACTCATCCTATATCAAAGTTTCACACCCAACTATCAATATGGGCACTTACATATATTTATGAAGTTCCACTGCAGTCTCTGCATTCAGATATCAGAAGTAGCATTATCATCATCTGGACCTCCCTTCCCACCCTAGGGCAGGGTGACGAGTAGCAACATCCAGACAGCCCAAGTCTGCCCAATTCAATGGGCCACTCATCAATCAAGCTACTGGAATCCTGGCTCTATCTGATAACCAATAACATTCATCACATTCTGTAGCTTCACAAAAACGTATCCGATAAAGTAAATCCAGACGTTGTCACGTTAAAAAGGGGTGCCAAATCCCTGATCATGCACTTCTCACAACATTTATCCAGCCAGCTCAATCTCTTGTCAGTCCCCAAGCCTCACTGAGTTCCATACCTCTCTTCCTCACACACTCATCCACCATATCCCTCCACCTTCTCCTTGGCCTACCTTGCCTCCTCCCTCCTTCAAATTCGCTCAGATATACCTTTTTCACCACTCTATTGTTAACCATTCTCTCCACATGACCATACCATCTCAGTACACTCTCTTCGATTCTCGTGACCACAGACTTCCTCACCCCTCATCTTTCACGAATCACATTATTTTATAACCTATTTATTCACTCTCTGTACTCCATATACATTCCTCAGCAGTCTCATCTCCACTGCTCTCACTCTTGACTTTTCATTTTCATGCCACACCATAGTCTCACATCAATATGTTAAAGTTGGCACTAACACTCCTTCATGTAAGCCTCATGCAGCTGCAACACTCAAGTCTCTATTTCTTATCAAGGCCTTCATAGCACCAGCTACTTTTCTTCCTTGTGTCACTCTACTTTCCACTTCTTTTGCAGATTTTCCTCTCTTTTCCATCACTGTACCCTGGTACTTGAACTCGCTCATCAATTCCAGTCTCTCTCCATTCACTGCAACATCACCATGAGAGTCGCCTCCTCCCTCAATAACCATCACTTTACTCTTTTCTACATACTCTCAAGGCATGAGGCTCACAAAAATCAGCAAAACTCTGCACTAATATACCAAGCTCTTGTCCGGCATTTGCAAGTACTATAGTACTGCATCATCAGCATACAACAAACTTGAGATATTCCATCCATCACCATTCATTACCAGTGCCATCCCTCTCTCCATTACTCGTGTTTTTACTTCTCTCATCACACCATCCATATACAGTAGGCGCGGAAAGTATTGACGTTTTTTTGCCGACGTCATTCTTTTTCGTGTTAAGTGAAGTAGGGTCAATACTACCCTCCCATGTGATGCGAAATGAGCTGACGCTTTTTCAACGGGAGCTGGCAACCCTGCTTGATAGGTTTGGCACCACAGAAGCAGGCTCAGTAATGTTTGGGCAGCCACAAGAGGAGGATTGTCTCAGTGTGTGATGCACCACGAGGGCATGTTTTGACTCAAATAACACAGTTGTTTGGTTACCTACCACATTCTCATCATGCCTAAAGTCACCACAAGCAAGGACAAACGTGTGGAAGTGATTACTTTATACAAAGATGGCCACAAACTCCCATTTATTGCAAATCAGATGGTGTTAGACTGAGGACAGTGCAGAGACTGGTGAAGCGGTTTAAGGACAGTGGGGAGGCCATTCCTCCCCCTCCACTTCCCAAGCCTGGGAGACCTCATAAGACAACCTTCAGGACCCGTCAGCTGATCTCAAGGCAAGTTAGCAAGGATCCAAGGCTAACAGCACGGGATTTAAAAGAAAAGAACCCACAGTTGCCGGCAGATGTGTCTGTCAGAAGTGTGCAGCAGCTGTTCATGACAATCTGGGCTACAGGAGTTTTTGTGCTCGTAAAAAACCACTGCTAACTGCACTTCAGAAGAAAAAGAGAGTAAATTTTTGTAAGAAATATCTTGCCTGGAGTGAGGAGCAATGGAAAACTGTGCTTTGGAGTGATGAGTCAACATTTACTGTCACTGGTACCCCTTCATCACGAGTGTACCGCAAACCAGGCAGTGACCCCCTGGATCCTAAGTACACTTCCAAGTTTGTTAAATACCCAGCCTCACTCATGGCTTGGGGCTGCTTTACATATTATGGTGTTGGCAGGTTGGTAATTCTACCTGCAAATGAA
>JAGKTI010043140.1:0-10010 GCA_018397915.1 Birgus latro
GCACGTAGCCGTTCCCTCCTTGGCATGGCTGGTGGCCCTCGCCAAGTCCCCTAGGACATGGAGCTCGGAGCAGCTGGTGGTCGTCTCCTCCCTCGTGTGTGTGGTGGCTGTCACTGAGGGCCCATGCCCCTGGGTGACGGTGGGTGGAGTGCAGCTGGTGGCCGTCACGCGCCAGCTGGTGCGGCTAGTGGTCGTCATGGGGGTGCAGGTGCGGCTGGAGGCCGTCACCGAGATCCTACTTCCCTTTGGGACTTCAAGGATAATACAGCTGGTGGCCGTCACCTCCCTGCTGGTGTGGCTGGTGGCCGTCACCGAAAGTCGGGTCCCTTCTACAGGAGACAGACGAGGTGCGGCTAGTGACCATCACCCGCCTGGTGGTGGAGCTAGTGGCCATCACCAAAGCCCTCTTCCCTTGAGGGTATTTGGTCTGAGAGTGGCTGGTGGCCGTCACTCTGTATGAATGAGGGAGGGAAGCAGCAACTGAGAGGCTGGTGGCCGTCTCTGGGATGCTGTCTGGGGCTAAGGAGTTAGCCCTGCCCTGAGCCTGGCGAGGGCTGGTCCAGCTGAGGTGTAATGTGCCGTGACTGCTACCTCCCAGGTGAGGCACCTGAGTGCGAGAGGGGCGTAGGGCAAAGGTAGAGGTAGGCCTGTCTCACGCTGAACCCGCGCTTATTGTTGTAGCCTCTTAATTGTCCCTTCCTAGGGTGGGTGTCATACTCGGGTGGAGTGTCTCAGCGGCGTGTATTTCACCACCGTCAGCGGGGGAGAAGTCACGTCCCCGTGCCTGGAGGTAGTGTGTGTCGGCAGTGGCGGTCCGGTGTTGTGGTGTGAGGTGGCGCAGGAGGGAAGTCCAGTGGGGCGTGCTGGTGGGAGTAGGTGAGGAAGAGCGTCGAGGGCTGGGTTGACTCCCGATGGAAGCGAAGGAGGTGAAGGGTTCCTCTGACGCACCGCTTCTTTCCCTGGGCGGAAGCCCACCCAATGCAGCAGATTTTCATGGTTGGTGGTGGTGAGGCATCGGCGTGGCCTGGCTGAATGCTGGCCACAGGTGAGGTGGCCGGCATTTTATGCCGCTGGTGAGGGGCGGAGTTGGAGTTGTTCCTTGGGAGTGGGTTTGGTGGAGTTTTCCACTGGACCTGGTGTAGACGGAATGTTATGGGGGTTGTGTTTGGTGGTGTAGGTGTCGTTGGTGGTGTTGATGAAGGGGTGGTGGTGTATTGGGGTGGGGGGCAGGAGGCTCGTCCTGACTTAGTAATGGTGGTGGTAAGGGTGGGCGTGGGCGGTGAGAGGTGGGAGAGGTTGTGTGAGGTGGTGGTGTGAGGGAGGTTGGTGGTGAGGCGTCGGGGGTGTTGGGGGGTGCACTGGAGTGGTGTGGAGGGGGTGGTGTGGTTGGAGTGGTGTGGGTAGGATGTTGGAAGCATGGTGGTGTGGGCCGGGATGGCGGGTGAATTGTTTGGTGAAATGGTGTGTGTGATGGCAAAGGTATGGTCGTGCAAGCGAAAGGGTGAGGTGAGGCTGCCATGGGGGAAGAAGAGGTAGGTGAGGAGGGGGAGGGGGAGTGTGGTGAGGTCATGGAGGAGGCAGGGGAGGGTGCTGAAGAGGAGGAAGGTGTGAGGTAGAGAGTGTATGAGTCAGAGGGCGAGCTAGGGGTTGTGGGGGAAGGTGAGGCGGCGGGGCCGGTGAGTTTAGGGAGCGAGGCGGGAGGGGATGTGCCGGCTGTGTAGGGTTGCACATGTGTTACGGTAGGTGCGTTGGGTGTTGTGATAATTAATAGTGACTTGGTAAGGGCTGGGGACGTGGGAGCCTGTGTAGGGACCCGTGAAGCGAGGGGCTAACTTGTTGGGGGTTGGAAGTTGGGCCAGCACTACTAAATCTCCTGGCTTGTAAGGGATAGACGGGATGACGTCCGGCTGCAGGTCTTGTTGTTTCTGAAGGTGGTGCAGCCTTCTTTTGAGATGGTGAAGGGGGTCGGATGTCGGGGAAATGGAGGGGGGCTGAAGGTGATGTCGTAAGGGTGGGAGAAGAGGGGCTTCCCCAAAGATACGTTCGTGGGGAGAGATGCTGTTGTCTCGGGAGCAGGAATTCATTCCCCACTGTATGATCTTCACATGGGACGGCCAGTCTTCATTCTTTGTTTCCTCTACGTGGGTCCACACTTGGTTCAAGAGTGTGCAGTAGCTCCTCTCGCATATTCCGTTCCCTTGGGGCTAGTAGGGAAAGGAGTGGGAGATTTGGTATCCAAATATAGTGACGAGATCCTGCCATATTTTACTAGTGAATTCTGGCGCGTTGTCTGAATGCAGCGCCTGAGGGATACCAAAATACGGGAGGACGTGGAAGACAAGGGCTTCGGCTACTGCTACGGCGTAGTGTTCCTTGGGCGGACAGGCAATGAAGAATCTCGAGTAGGTGTTCACAAATGTGATTATATATCGGTAGCTGGCTGTAGGGGGTAAGGGGCCTACTACATCCACGGCCAGTAGTTGCCAGGGCTTGTGGGCTGTGATTTTTCCCGTAGGGCCGGGCATGTGCATGATGTCCTTGCCTGGTGTGCAGGCCCTGCAGGCTTGAACCACTTGCTTGGCCAGGTTGGAGGGGCCAGGCGTCCAGTAGGTGTCCCAAAATACCTGTAGTAGCTTTTTGGTGCCCAAGTGTATGCCGTTGTTGGAGTGGAGGTGGGTCAGGGTATCTAGGGAGGTTTCAGGATTGAGCACGTGTCCCATCTGGGTGAAAAAATGGTTGCCCTGTTGATGGAGTTTGGTGAAGATTTGGGGGGGGGGGGTGTCCAGCTGGGGCAGTCTTGATTCTGCCACTGTTGTACAAGGTCCGGCTCAGTGCGGATGGAATGCACCGGAAGTCAGGGCAAGGCATCGGCATTGGTGTGGAGTTTGCCGGGACAATAGGAGATCTCGTAGTGGAATTCCTCTACTGTCTCCCTCCACTGGATGAGTTGTGCATTCTGGGTGTTAGATTGGCGGAGCCACTGGAGAGAGTGATGGTCCGTGATGATAGTGACCTTTGTGCTGGATAAGTAGGCCCGGAAGTGCTCGAGTGCCCAAACTATGCTGAGGCATTCGTGCTTAGTGGCAGCGTAGTTTCTCTCAGCTTGGTTGAGAGTGCGGCTGGCACAAGCGATGATATACAGAGTCTCGCCCTTCCTGGACCTGGGCGAGGATGGCGCCGATTGCTACTAGGGAGAAATCCATGTAAAGATGGGAGAGCAAGGTGTAGTTGGGAAAGGCAATGATGGGGGTGATGATGAGCCGAGCTTTTAGGGTGTTGAATGTAGAGACTCATTCCTCCTTCCACATGAAGGGTTCGCCCTTTCTGATCATATCGTGGAGGGGCTTGGCGATGTCAGCGAAGCCTTTGACGAACTGTCGGAGGTAAGCCCTAAGAAAGCTCGGATTTCATGGACGTCTTTAGGAAGGGGGAGGTCCGCGATGGCACGGAGCTTGTCGGGATCGGAGGCTATTCCTTCCCTGGAGATAATATGCCCCAGGAAGGCAACGGAACGTGCCGCCAGGACGCATTTGGAAGGTCGCAGTTTGAGCCCAGCTTGTTGGATGCGTAAGAAGACCTGCTTGAGGCGATGGAGATGGTCGGCCCAGGTCTTGCTAAAAAGATGATGTTGTCCAGGTAAGCTAGGCAAGTCTCCCAGGTGAGGCCACTGAGAACGGACTCCATGAGACGGGAAAAGGTGGCAGGGGTGTTGCAGAGGCCGAAGGGAAGGACATTAAGCTCGAAATGTTTCCCGTTGCACATGGAGAATGTTTTCCCACGATCAACCGAGTGGACCAGGACCTGCCAATATCCTGACTGAAGGTCTAAGGTGGAGAACCATAATGCCCCAAAGAGGGACTGGAGGGAATCGTCTATCCTGGGCAGTGGTGTGGCGTCCTTTGGTGACATCATTGAGTTGTCGGTAGTCCACACAAAATCTCATAGTTCCATCTTTCTTCTTGATGAGAATGATGGGGGAGGACCACGGACTGGAGGTTGAGGTGACGTCGGCATCTAACATTTCCTGGACCTGCCAGTCCTCCTCAGCTCGTTGCTTGGGGTTTTTCCACCTTGATGGTGACATCGTTGAGTTGTCGGTAGTCCACACAAAATCTCATAGTTCCATCTTTTTTCTTGATGAGAATGATGGGGGAGGACCACAGACTGGTGGAGGTTGAGATGACGCCGGCATCTAACATTTCCTGGACCAGTTGGTCCTCCTCAGCTCGTTGCTTGGGGTTTTTCCACCTTGATGTTTGGCAAATGGGTGGTCCTTCCATGTGGATCTCGTGGGTCAGGTAGGTTGTGTGGCCAATATCTGCTGGTCCTGATGCGAATAAGTCCTGAAAGTCCAAGAGTACATGTTGGAGGCTGTTTGCTTGGTGGGGTGAGAGGTGAGGGGGCAGGGGGGGCAAGGAGGGGGAGGAGTGAGGTGGTGTGCTGGGTTTGGCCTCCTCCCACCACTAATCCTCTGGGCATGGTGAGAGGGGGGGTGGAAACATTCGCGATGTGCACCGCGTCGCGGTGGGGGGGGGGGGGGAAGGCTGGGGAGAGTAAGCAGGAGGAAAGGGCTCCAGGGGGTGGGGTTGGGGAGAATAGGATCCGGTGGGTCTATTTAAGCGTAGCCAGACTTAGTGGTGAGGGGGGACGGTTAGGGTAGAGGCAATGGTAGCAGGGAAGGTGGGGTTGTGGGAGGGCTAGGGATGGAGGTGGGGGAAGGGGGGGTATGCACGTGCAGAGGGGCTGGAGGCTGGAGTCCGGAGGCTGGTTAAATTGAAGGCGACGCTCGTAGCAGTCGATGTTTGTTCGGAGTTTTTGAAGGAGGTCCAGCCCCAGGTATCCGTCACATGCACAATAGGACAAGTCGAAAATGATGAATTGGTGCAGTGCAGAGACCTGTTGGTGGGTGTCTGCATGTAGGGCCTGAATTTCCCCAGGTATTGGTAGGGGGTCATCCCCCGCATCCACAAGGTGAGATGAGGTGGGGAAAAGCGGGCCCAAGGTCAAACGGTGACAGGAGTAAAAATGACTGTAGAGGCAGGACCTGGCCACTCCTGTATCGACCAGAAGCCTTGCCTTTACCCCATGCAGTCTCATCTTGTTATAGACCAAGGGGCGATATTTCTGTGAGGTGGCCCCTGCCACCGTGGGGAAGTGCGGGGTCGGTCCTACAAATCCAGCTGCTGGGGTGTATCGCCGTCCTCGGGTTCCATTCCCCCGGGGTTGGTGCAAATCAGGTGAAGAGGGATAATCGGGATATTATAGGTGAGCAGTGTGTGAAAAATGATGAAGGAAGGCTAGTGGCGAACAGTGGGGACATTAAAGATGCATGGTGCTCGCACCAAGGTAAGAGTGAATGGAGATTTTAGTGACGAGTTTTCTGTGAATGTTGGTGTGCATCAGGAATCAGTTTTGAGTCCTTTGTTGTTTATCATGGTACTTAAAGTCCTCTCACGTGACTTCAAAAATAGACTTCTGTGGGAAATGTTGTATGCTGATGATTTGGTGTTGATTGCAGAGAATAAAAGGGAGGCAGAGGAAAGATTTAGGAAGTGGAGAGATAATATGGGGTACAAGGGCTTAAGGGTAAATGCAGATAAAACAAAAGTGATGATATCTAGGATTGGTGGCAGTACAGTCAAAGGAGAGAGAGAGTGACCATGTGCAATTTGCCACAAGGGCGTGGGAAGTAATTCCATCTTGTGCAGTGTTTGTGATAAATGGGTGCACAAGAGATGTAGTGGTATTATAGGTAGACCGCGAGATAATGCTGATTTTATGTGTGCGGCGTGTCAGAGAAAGCAGGAGGAGAGATTATCAGGCATGAAAGGACTGAACTTGCTGGTGAGTCTCTTGTGTGTGTGGAAGAGTTTTGTTATTTGGGAGACATGTTATGTGCTGGAGGTGGGGCTGGCTAGGGTGAGAAGTGGTTGGAAGAAGTTCAGGGAGCTGTTACCTTTCCTGACATTGAGAGGACTCTCCCTACATGCTAAGGGGTCTTTGTATGCAGCATGTTAGAAGTGTGATGCTGTATGGCAGTGAGACCAGGGCAGTAAAGGAAGAGGATATTTGCAGGATCAAATGTACAGAAATGACAATGATTAGGTTAATGTACAGTACGTCCCTGCGTGCAAGGCCTGGGGGGACTGGGTTTACGATCGAAGAGTTGAAAGGTAGGATGGGACTGGAGTGTATTGGTGTTGTGATGAGGAGAGGTAGATTGAGATGGTTTGGGCATGTGGAGAGGATGGGAGATGATAACTGAGCGCAGAAGGTGAGAACTGTTAATATTGGGGGTGGGGTTGCAAGGGGCAGACTGAGAAAGACGTGGGATGAGGTCATTAAGTGTGACCTCAGGGTTAAGGGACTGAACAGGGAGGCTGCCATAGATTGAGCAGCATCGAGAGCCACCATTAGATGACCAAGGCCAACGCATGCAAGCATATTGGAGCTTTCAAAAACGAAACGAAACAAAACGACAGGGTACATCATATAGTGTACGTACTCCACCCCCCCCTTTTCTTCAACTCCATTATCGAGGTCCTCCCCCACTAATGAAAGTTCAACAGACTTACAAATTTGTACTTTCAGTAAAATATTTAATAAATTACATGAGATATTTAACACTTTATTATAAAATAGGCTTTGTGTTAATGATTTTGCCCAACTGTAGGCTTATGTAAGTGTTCTAAGCATGTCTACAAGGCTTGACTAATCTATGATGTTTGGTTGGTTAGGTGTATTAAATGCATTTTCGACTTATGAAAAATTGACTTACGAGCAACTTCTTAGAATGTAACCCATTCATATGAGGGGGAGGACCTGTATATAGTAGCTCCTCTGACATTCCAGTGTCACAGATGGGCAAGTAAACATTAAGGTTGACATGTTCTGCCTCTGTTACATCTCCAAAACCCCGTTCTCCAAAATGGCTACGTTTTGTTGGAAAATAGCCAATGGCCACTATAATTCAACTAGTCACCAAAGCAAGATCATAAAAGCTTGAGGTGTCTTTGGTGTCTGGGAGAGAGAGAGAGAGAGAGAGAGAGAGAGAGAGAGAGAGAGAGAGAGAGAGAGAGAGAGAGAGAGAGAAAAGAGAGAGAGAGAGAAAATCTTTTGTACCCCTTACATTAAAGAATGAACATGAGTTAAAGATGAGTGAGCACAGCTATTTGGCCTGACTTCAACAGTTGTACACACCTTATAATCCTCTTGCAGTCTTCATACTCGATGCTATTTCATATTAACCCTTTCGCACACGGGACCGCAATTTGCGTTCATGTGGTGTGGTGTGCCAAAGCACAGGACTGCAAATCGCGTGAAAACACGAAAAAAATTAACCAAAAAATAAGTTTTCGGTCAATTTGCGTCAAATTTTGTAGCACTCTAGCAGCGAACGTGTCTCTCCCGAGGAAAGACTTTGGCAACACTGCAATGGCTCCTATGCGCCTGTACATAGTGATAGAATCTCAGTGCTCCACTAGCAGCCAGACAGCAGGGTCGTGCTGTGTTGTGCTGTCCCAATCTGCGATTTTTCCCCTCCCACCCGAGGCTGAAGCCATTATTGAAATATTGTAATTGTACAGTGTTTTTGACTATACTGTGAAGTGATTGTGTCTATTGAACATAGATATATTGTTTGAAAAGCACTGGGGCCCGTTAACAGCTGTTAGGCCTAGAGGCAGAGTCTGGTTTGTTATAGCAGGGTTTCCACTCACCCTGCCCATAAAATGATGTATTTTACCCTTATAGTGAAGACATTACTTATATCTGTGAAACATATAGTGCCTGGATTAGTGAAATAACTGACCTACCATAGCAGACATTGTTATGTCATAGAGATAACATAGACATATGGATTAGTTGCTAAGGGAACAGGCGGTCTCTTACACCATACAGTAGGGAAGGGAATAACAGAAGAGGCTGGGATGGAATCATGTGATAGTGTTTTATATTGCATATGGTTCAGTGTGAAATATACGTATAAAATAGACCAGCGAGTGTTCACCGAGAAATATTGCGTGCATTGACTGACAGCGGAAAGTTACGTAATGATCAGAGACGAGAAAATGCGCCACACAGCAACACATATATGACATTATATACATATGTCGTGCAGCGAATGTTCGTGAAGGAATCTACGGTGTGCATCGCATGTGTCTGGCAAACGTGGTGCAAAGAACAGAGAATACGCCACACACACACACATACACACACACGCATACACACACACACACACACTCACTCACACACCCATGAACACACACAAAACTCACACACTACCTAACTCATCTTCAATCCCTTCAAGTTCCTGCTAACAGCTCAACACCTCTGGAGCAAGTGAGTTATCCATATTTTGTTGATTTGTACATTGACCTGTTTCTACATTTCTATATTTTTTTCACAAATAAGTATTGTTTTTTACATATACACATATGAGATGGAAGAAAGTTCAGCTTTAGCAAAAAGACTAGTGGAAATGTCAAGTTACTGAGAGCACTATCAAAGAGCTTATGATATTTCTCATGTATAATTTGAGTAAAAAATAATAATAATAAAATGTAACAAGCAAAAATATGTAAGTATTCGTGAGACAGGGAAATTGAGCATTTTTATCTCGCTTGCGGGCGAGGAAGAGTGTGCTATCTTTGTCGTCCATTTACTCCAAAATTATTGAACGTATCGATTTCCTGTAAGAACCATGATAAAGATCAGTGAATTCTACATATGTACAGGACATAACTATGTAATTTCTCTAATGAAAAGTTGTGGTTATGTAGGCGGTTACTGTGCACGCATGACGAAAGTGCACCGCGGCCGCGAGTACCCTGTAGTTTTTTGTGATTTACTCGGAAACTATGAGGCGTATCAAAACAAAAAGGTATCAGGAGAAAGCTTATGAAATTCTACATAAGATTATGTAATAAAAACATAAGGTGTGCAAGAAAACTTCTGCAGTATACCTCCCTGAACAAAAATCAATTTTGTTTACAAAAATGGCTTTTAGTTTTTGGCTATTTTCTCGAAAACTACAAATCGCATCACAACCGGACATACCTCATTAGAAAGCCAATGAAATTCTCTATCAAAACTTATAACAACATTTTTCTGTATGATGGAAAACACTCAAACGACGATGTTGGGAAGTGAGATCAACGTTCCACAATGTTTATTCATGGTGGCCTTGTGTACTTTTATTCGTATTTTTCTGGTTTTTCTTTTGGCTTATCAGCTAGAACAAACATCGACGAATAAGATGATGTGAGTTTCAGGGCAACATTTTGAGGTTTGGGTGGCGAAAATGAGGCAAGAATACATGTAATTTGCGTACCTCCGGCTGCCAGCGGAGCGCGCGGGGGAGTGAAATCGTGAGCCATGAACCTTAATAAAACTTACCGTGCGCGAAAGGGTTAAAATCGTCATAACAACATCATTATCAAATCTATCAACTTCATTTCCCTTACACATTTACCTCACTTTTTCTCTTACTGTACCAAGGTATGCAACCTTTACTGCCAATTCATCACTCTTAATTCATCAACACACCAAACCAGAAGTCATCTCTCCCAACTAAGAGTAACAACATGGTTTTAGGCCACTACACTGCACAAACACTCTTTTTATAGACCTTACACAGAGAGTTTTTTATGGCATGAATTCAGCTAGGCTACCACACAGAACGCTCCTTGTCACACTAGACATTAGTAAAGCTTTTGATTCCATCCTCCGCCCACAACCTCACAAACAAAATATTCAACACAAACATGCACAATAACACAAAAAGATGGCTGGCAAACTACTTAGCAGGCAGATGTGCACATGTAACTTTTGCTGGTCAGTTTTCGAACATCAGAAACTTCACAAATGGCATCCCCCAAGGATCTGTTTTGTCCCCTACACTTTTTAACCTATATATGCATGACATACCCACACCCCACACACCACATATACACATAGCTTCCTATGCAGATGACATAACACTTACATGTACACACCAAAAAGCAAACACA
>JAGKTI010043141.1:0-10010 GCA_018397915.1 Birgus latro
CTCCCACCATGAACCATACCAACTTTTGGGAGTCACACCTTCCTTACCTTTTTCCTCTCGACTCTACCCACCACCAACCATCCCAGCTTGTAGTAATCGTGCCTCTGTAACTGGACCAGCTTTGTTTGTGGAACTTCACACACTAACGAACAAATGGTAAAGGGTGTATTGATCTCCAAGTTTCTAGATAAACCCACATCCCCTCACTTTCTTTGTGCAATTTTGAATAAAAAATGGCATATAGAAAACAACAATAAGCACAGAATTCAATGGGCCACCTTAACACGTGTGTGTGTGTGTGTGTGTGTGTGTGTGTGTGTGTGTGTGTTTGGTCTATCATCTGCTTAACATTGACGACCTAATTTTCCATTTCAGTTTGTCTGAAAACATATAGTTTCATTGTGCTCAAGTATAAGTTACAGCACCAGAAAGATGAAATGTTCTCACGATTACTTTTTGGCCGGGAACTGAGTAGTTCGCATCTTCGTGCAGCATGAGACAGACGACTTTATTCAGCAGACAGAAATTCACCAAAGCGTAGTTAAATGGAAGATGAAAAATGCGTGACTAGTAGTATACTTGTTTACATCCTTTTTTTAGAAATGGTACTTCGTTTTTGTACTGCTTAATATCATTCCGAGAAATTTACTGTATGCACGTCATTTCACCCAGGTGCTACAACAGGTGGGAATAAACGGAGGGTGTGGAGGGTGGGAGAGAGCATTCCAGTTTGCATGGTTGTCCTTATCCGAAATGTCACTTATTCCCGAGTGTGTTTCTTTATGAACATTAATACCACTCCCCTTTGTATGAACATTAGTGTCTGTGTAGTCTGCATATCTATTTAACTAAGCCCCCCCCTCTCTCTCTCTCTTTCTCTCTCTCTCTCTCTCTCTACAGTTTTTCCCAGAACTCACTGCGGTCAACTAGTATCCGAGTGAGGTAATGAGAAAGAGGCTGAGAGGGTGTTAGAGGCGTGGAAGAGGCTGATAGCAAGCGAGAGAGAGGGGGGGGGGAGAAGGGAGGGAGGGAGGCAAGGTGATTGGTAGCAAAGTTACGGAAGGAGAGGGGAAAAGGAGGAGGAGAAGAAGTATGAGAAGAAGAAGAAGATGATGATGAAGAAGAAGAGGAAGCTATAGAAGAAGCTAAAAACGATGGAGAAGAAGAAAAAGAATGATGATGATGATGATGATGATGATGATGAGAAGGAGGAGGAGGAAGAGGAGGACGAGAGGAGGAGAAAAATAAGAGGAAGATGAAGAAAAAGAAGAGGAAAAAGAAGGAGAGAAGGGGGGAGATATCGTATTTTGGAGCTCCTTCCAGTTCTGCTGACCACCCTGGAAAATCTTGGCTTATTTCATTTTACAGAATTTCTCTCATCACGGTACTAACACGATTTGCCCTCCCCCCAACCTCTCTCTCTCTCTCTCTCTCTCTCTCTCTCCCCCTCCCCTCTTCCCTCTTTCCCTTCCATTTTTTTTACTTCTGCGTTCTCTCCTTCGTCTGCGGGCGGTNTCTCTCTCTCTCTCTCTCTCTCTCTCTCTCTCTCTCTCTCTCTCTCTGTTATTGGCCTCTCAGGTGTAATAGCAAGGCGATAACGTGTACATGACTTGGTGTGAGAGGAAGGGAAGTACTCTAACACTATAAGAGAAGGATGTGGAAGCTAGTTCTTGTGCTTTATAATCCTTCCTCTCCCTTCTTTCTCTGTCTCAATGTAGGTCACGCTCTCTCTCCTCTCTCTCATTCATCCCCTTGATTGTTTTCACTCGGTTTGTCTGCTTTCTGTCTGTCTGTCTATTTACAACTTTACGCGAAAACTACTGGTGCGATTTTGACCAAATTTACAGAGATGATGGGCTATGACCCTCTGATCACCTGATTAAATTTTGGGCCAAATTGGGCCAAGGTCCAGGCTGTAGGCCCAAAGAATGTAAAAAAAAATAGTTTTTTTCGCCATAATTCCTTTCTAATTCGTCATATCGACATGAACCCAAAACCAAAAGGTGCATCTTTCAAATCTGCATCCTATAACATGTCTCATTATATCAGGGACTCACCCCCCAGTTAGCGATAGGCAGGTCAATGTCAGGTGGGTCGGGCCTAAAATTTGGGCATAAAATCGTAAATTTTCTCCCGATTTACTCCAAATTTCATATGTGACATCTTTGACTAGATATCCTGTTGTGTTAAGAGGTCAATACTAAAATGACTGCCAGGGACGGGTTTGCTGTGCCTTGGGACCTTTTTTTGTTCTCACCTATCTTTCTATGTTTCAGCCTATCTACATCATCCCTCTTGTCCCATGTCTCCCATCCTTCTCCCCCTCTCCATCCCCGTCCTCCTTTCTGCATATATCCTATCCCTCCCTTTCTCCCTTCCTCCTCTCCGCCTTTCTCTCAACCCTCTGCTCCTCACACACACGTGACACTGTCACCCACACTTCCATTTCGTCCATTAGGGCAATTTTGCAAACGTGACCAGTTGCGCACACTTGAACCCTTTATCATGACAGACTGATGGGCGCGGAAAAAATGCAAAAATATAAATAAATAAATAAATGAATAAAGGCAAAGTGGGTGCGTTTGTGTAAGAAAATATATTGTATAGTAAATAGAATAATATGAGAAATTTTAGAACGATGATGTCTTTGTTTTATTTATTTATCCACGTCCTTACGAAACCTTCTACATAGGAAAAAGTATCCTACATTAATCTGCGTGGCAATATTTAAAGCAGATGGAGGAGTAGGAATGACAGAGGAGCAAGTAATTTCCTTTTCAGTTCATTCTCGTCTCCATAATCAGATAGCCAGGGGGGAAATGAGATTAATTGCAAGGTTGATTAGCTTTTGAGAGAGAGAGAAAGAGAGAGATGAGAGGGGGGGATCCCACCCACACCCCATGTTCATGATTAAAGAATTATGTCTTTTACGCAGCACGTCAATAGGACAGTAATGAGGCAAAGGAGATAAACAGGACAAAATTACATACACACATAACAGAATTATCACAGAATAACACTCAGAGAGGTCAGATACAGGCCGAAATCAACAAAGAGAAGGAACTGAAAACACACAAAAAAGAACACATGTAGGACAAATCGACACGAAGAATATGATATAGAAAAAGAACATGTATAGAGAAGAGAAAACACAGCCAATATAACAGCAGTAGAAGGACAGAGACTGGGGAAAATAAGAGAAAAAATAGAACATACAGAACAAAAGCGACGGAGTATGACCAAATAAGACAGGAAGAGGACAGATAGGACAAAGAGAGGACCTGCCCCCCACCCTCAAGGCCATTGAACCAGGGGCAATCAAGTGTGAATTATTAATGTGGAGTCAAATACCGTTTTATTGATCCACTGTGGCCAGCTTAGTGTAGTTTGCCTCTCCTCCCTCCCTCCCTCTCTCTCTAATCTATCTCCCTATCAGTCTGTCTATCTGTATGTTTATTAAATGTTTATCTATCTGTCTCTCTGGCTATCTATCTATCAACATTCTATCCATCTATTATCTATATATCAATCTATCAATAGTCAATCCATCTACAGTATTATCTGCTTATCTATATATCTGTCTCATCTTCCTATCTTTTCGCTTTTGAATGAAACTTGGATTTGAAAGTGTGCCTGTTTGACGTGCATTTATGTGTGTTTGCATGTGTGCGTTTTCATAGTCACGATCATGCGCGCGCACGTGTGTGTGTAATAACGCTTTGCATTTTACGTGTTCCATACTCCATGTGCAACAAGGAAGAGCGTAGGCCGATCCATAATTAACTAACTAATCCCGGGAAGGACGCCGTTAACATTATTCCAGTAACGCATATTTTTTATTTGCCATGAACCCACCTCCGCGTAGGGCCCTTCTAACCCACCCTGTTAACCCTCTCATCGTCGGAACAGCTCTATCTCACTCCAACGCCAGACCACTCATTCCTGTGAGAGTGAGTCCTGAGAGTCTGGCAGTGATAATACCGGCGCTGTTGACCCTCTCATGGTTGACACAATTCAGGTATTTTATTCCAGCCAACGCCACACCATTTTATTCGGCCGGGAGTGAGTCATGCCAGCCTGAGAGTGTTAATTACCGTAAACACCTTCATGGCTGGGATAACTCTGGTATTATACTGCATCTAACGCCAGAGGAAATAACCCAGCATAACAAGAGTCATAGTAACCTGAGTTTGTTTGCAGACACCATAATTTACACTCAAGCATATTCCTTTGACTGCTACAACACACACACACACACACACAAACACACACACACATACACACACACACACACGCACACACACACACGCCTTATTTAACGTCGTAATCATCTTAAAACACATTCCACAGAAGAGCTTTCATGCCTAATACAGCAGCCCACATAACAAACGAAACCAAGTACACAACACCCTCATCAAAGCTTATTTCACACTACATGCACAGAGATACATGTGTTTGAGTATACCCTGACCCTTCTCTCTCTCTCTCTCTCTCTCTCTCTCTCTCTCTCTCTCTCTCTCCTGTCTCCATGCCAACACACTGTTTTGGTATTCTCTGATATACATTTTCCTGACACCAAGTCCGTCACCTTTGCATTATTCATCCACCCGTCTCTCCACCTCACTCTTCTTTTTGGAACAGAAACCAATTCATTACAATAACGTGTTTTTCAATTAAATTCTCTCAATCAACAGACGATTTTATTCGGCTCACGGGTAGGGAGGGTTGTATATTTTATTCAGTAACCCCCTTATCACTAAATATACATGCTTAGTAAAATAAAGCCTTCTCAAAGTAGCAGGAAGAAACTCAGAAAAGAAAAAAAAGAAGAAAATAGACGCCTCCGGATTCAATGGGTGAAGGTCTTGAATAAGGCACTTCAAAAATACAGGCTGGTTCATCTATACCGTTCCTCTTCTCTTGTGTGTTTCGGGGACGGCTCAATCAGCGTTATCAATGCCTGTGATGCTGGATACCAGTGTAACATGGGATATTCTGATAGGTCGCTTCTGTACAATGGGTATCAAATTTTGGAGGCATAATCCATCATACGTAGACTCAGTCATAGTAATAATGATAATACTGATGATACTACTACTACTGCTACTATTACTACTACTACTACTACTACTACTACTACTACTACTACTACTACTACTACTACTAACCATCCATTCATCCATCAGCCAGTCCTACGTTGCCCCATGAGGAGCATAGGAACCAGGGACTAGGCAAGTTGGTCCTGACATTTAAGATGAAAGTAACCAGCCTCAATCATCCCTGAGTGGCATAACTTGAGCAATAAACCCCAACTACGCCTTGAATATAAACCTTCACCGGCTCAATCCGACTGGAGCGCCATAATTACCCACTAAACCACTAGGCACCCTATTTTGGTTATATGGTTACCACGCAGCGTAGTAAATGATTTCCTTGTGTACAGGAAACCATTTGGCTTGTCACTTAGTGTAGAGTCACCCATAGGCAGAAGGAAGAGGAAAGAATGGAGGAAAGAAAGACGGAAGAGGGAATGTAAAGTCACCCGTAGGCAGGAGAAGGAAAGAATGAAATAAAGACAGGAGAGGAAGGAAGAAAAGAAGGAAGGAGCAGACATCCGAGAGCAGCACTACATCGAGTGAGTGGATGGTAAGCCCCCCCTCACCTACCACATAATGATAATAATAATAGAGAACAAAGGCTTTTACTCCAATTGCCTCCAAAGTCACACTTGGCTGGTTCGCCTTTCTGCTACCGAGGGCTTCAATTACCGAAAGTGCCGTCTTACCCTCGCTCTTCAAGAAAGCACTTCAGTTCTTCTCATAGTCATAATTACACACGTTTTCCTCCTCCAAGGATTTTAAGATATTGTATGTGAGGAGGAGTTCTGATATAAATGGATCCAGGTGCCAATATGCCATGAAATAAAGGTTCGATGTTAAAATAAAGGAAAACACCGTCTTCACCCTGTTTTTATGATATTTTTTGTGTCCGACTCTGGGCATAGATAAGTAGGTCCTTTCCCTGAATCATAGCAGTCCTCCTTTGTGCCACACACCTTCGCATATCACTGTTCCAGCATTAATACACACCGTCCATACTGAATACATGCTAGGTTTGTTTTATTTATGACTACATTAGCGATATTACGTGCGGTATTTTTATGGCAGTTGGTAGGTATTCTCGAGGATCAATGAAGTCCTTTAAACTAATTTCGATTCATCAAACTGTTCCCACTCCAACCTCGCTTCATATTATGTTCGATGCCTCAAGAATGGGTTAGTGTTTAATGAGATTTTCCTAAAATATCCACTAATAATCAAGTTTGCTGCAAAGGCTATGTAAACGAATCATGAATACGGTACACTGTCTCGAAACCGTCAAAACCTAATGAGTTTTCTAATGAACTCATAATACTGAAACGCTTTATAATCCCACTTCATTAGTTCGAAACCCCAGATATGTAGATGGATTATTGACGACAACTGTACGCGGATTACTCCGGCCCTAGAGGTTAATATTTGTCTTCCAAGAACTGGCCCTAAGGTATTAATAGCAAATAACAATAACTTACCTTACAGCTGTTCTTTGCATCAGTCATTCCCACACCTTTTCCCAGTAGTCACTTTCGTACTGTTACTACTGTAGTGGTGACATTAAATACTGGTTGAGTAAAGGTAACTACAGTGAAGTCAACATCTGTGCACTATGACGACTTTTCCTTCTTATATTCTTGCTACTTCCAGACTTTGCATACAACGTGGAAAACATCTCTTGTGTTCAGTGGGATAGTGAATGCTGCATCTAACCCACCAAGTTTTAAGATTTATCCTTTGCTATTAAGTCGTCTAAAAGAACTAAGAAAAATATGTATAAGATAAGAGGCCACCATAGTGAAGTTTATAAGAAGAGGCTGTCATACTAAAAAGATTTAAACAGACAAATATATGTGGTCAAACAGTAGAGAAGTGATCTGGCGGACAAGAGAAAGTGAGGTCGATAATGCTTAAATCTATAATGTACTGCAGGGTGTAAGAATTCCATGCAGTATGATACATAAAAAATGGCAGTGCGTGGTGTGGCAGGGTATGGAATGGCAATGTGTGGTATGGCAGGGTGTAGTGTGGCAGGGTGTGGTGTGGCAGGGTTTGGTGTGGCAGGGTTTGGTGTGGCAGGGTTTGGTTTGGCAAGATATGGTGTGGAAGGGCTGAATTTATCCTTTTCCTCCAGTCCACCGTTCTCCTTTTCGGGGGCTAAGGAAGGAATTGAGCGACTTTTTAAAACCAGTTAGTGGAGCCGACCAGTTATATCGGTGCCACTGCATGAGGGTGTCCGTCTCCAATGCACCACCATCCCTCTAATTTCCACCCAAGATCCATAGCTCACATCTCACTATCGACTAAACACCTCATACATTAGTTTGTTATGATAAATCGCAGTCTTGGCGACCTGTATGAAAACGTAATACCTAGTCGTTGGCCATTTGTCTGGTAAAGCCTTAATATTAAATGTCATCGGACTGAAAGAGTTAGGGTCCTGTATGTAAAAATAACTCGATACTGAAGAGATGTTGGGGATCCTCCAATGCCCAGTACAACTGTGCATGAGGATGACGTGGAAGAGAAGGGGAGGGAGACCGAGAACAAGGTAGAGAGACAAGGGCATAACAGACAGGCATAACAATTTATTAACAGAAGCTACACGGTCAAAAAGAAAATTTTTACACATTGGTAAGAGAATATAGGGTTTCCAAACACCATATCAGAAACACATAGATATAGGTAAGTCCCATCATCTAACTGAAATGGCGAAAAACAAAAACAGTATTGATGTATTACGTGCTATAAATTATGCAAGTTATAACTGGGGCAGGTTTTGATAGGCTGTTGTGAAGGAGTATTATTTTTTTTTTCAGAATGCAGTATAGAGAACATGAAGACGCTTTGCTGCTCTGGAGGCGACATTGTTGACATGATTTTGCTGTGCAAGATCATTTGTGATGGTGACCGCAGGAATTACAGCTGTACACTCCCGGATATACTGGTGCCGCTACTGTAAAATCCAGATACTGGACAATAGAGGCTTCTTACATGTGAATTACTTAGTAATATTATTTGTTGATAATCACAGTGTTCCATGTGTGGAGATTCCGAATGACTTGCTATACAGTGCTACTAGCTGCAAATTCTTCTAGCGGGAAAGCTTATGGTGTCACCAACGTAACTGAGTTGTCGTGAGGCCTCTTGTGACGCCATAGATCTTGACCAGGAAGGCAACTGGTTCGCATAATTCGTTCCTCGGAGAGTATTACACATTTTTTTACTCCACTTGGTGGGCAACAAACTCTCTGTACCTTGTTGGGAAGGAGGCTACAGAACCAGTACTAGAGACGTGTACTCATAGTCCAAGACTAAAGAACCTCTGAATCACAGCTGAATGATATTCAAGATAAAAGCCTATTGAGAAATCGTACATGATCACTAGGCCTAATTTATAGGTTTATGGTCAAATTATGAACACGATGGATAAAGGTTTGGTCGAGTATTTCTGTCTGATGCTGTAATGTCTTGGATAAACAGAATAGTATCAGACATAATCAGTGGTGCTACTAAGCTCCAAATGGTTTTGCTAAAACTAGGTGTGAGGCTGGCAGAAGTAATCTCATTTATGGCGTTAGATTTAGGTTTCTTTGGTGCCGAGATAATGACTGACTGACTCCACGAGCAAGACACATGACGTTCCTTGAGAGAAGTTTGTGGCCATGCTGCTCCTCAACTACGAGAGATGTTTGGCCATGTGCCACGGGTGAAGTGCCATGATGCTCGGCAGGATATATGAATGTACGGAGAGGGGGAGACAAGGAATTTTGTTCATAGCTTGAATCTGTGTTACATAAAACTTGGAAGCTTTAATCTACACATCAATTAATCAGTCATTGGTACTATCACGTCCGAGGAATAAAACCAGACATACATAATCATAGTGTAGTACTTCCACGTCCGCTCCACAAAGTTCTGATGGTTCTAGTCAACACTACAACAGTCAAGGTAAGGGCAAACCATTCCTAGAAGAACCACTTTCCTCAAGGTAACGATTTGCACCTAAATACTTAAGCAACAACGCGTTACTACACTTCTTCGAGTCATAAGAAAAAGAGAGAGAGAGAGAGAGAGAGAGGACGAGGAGGAGGAAGGCGGAAGGCGGGGGTCGGTGAAATGCTAGAACAAAAAGTAAGCGATGAGGCAACACATACCTGCTATTTATTTGTGAGCTGGACAGAGAGAGAGAGAGAGAGAGCATGGTATACTCTATTCAGAAATGTGTATCCATGTGTACGTAGTATGAAATAAGGCTGAATGATAATGCTGATGATGATGCTGATGATGATGATATACAGGTTAATTCTCGTCATACCCTATGTGTCATTCCGAAGCATACCAATTGTTTTTTTGTTGTGACTTGTTGCAATAAGCATGAACGAAGGAGTGCTTATATGGAATGTGTGAATGTAAGTACGGCATTATAGTGTGTGTGTGTGTGTGTGTGTGTGTGTGTGTGTGTGCGCGTGTGTGTGTGTGCGCGTGCGCTTGCATATTGCAGCATCCTACTCGTGCCTAGAGAGATTATAAACAAACTGGTTAAAGTTCAAGTGATCGCTTTTTGAAAGAATGCGAGTTTAATCCCAGGCTGGCACAGGAAACAATATGATGATCTGAATTTCATCCAAACAGACTTCACTGATCACCTACGAAATCCTCTGACATGCAATATATACCATATGTAAAATAAAACCCGGAAAAGATTAACAAAAGAATCCTGAATGAAGCCGTCCTAGCTTGTATTCAGTATAGATGGTGGAAATTACTGTCCAGGTGGTAACATGTGAAGGTGTGTGGTGCATTTGAAGACTGGTTGGCCTCAGGGAACGAACCATTAAGTCTCTGCACACACACACACACACACACACACACACACACACACACACACACACACACACACACACACACACACAC
>JAGKTI010043142.1:0-10010 GCA_018397915.1 Birgus latro
GAATCAATACTCCTTTAGGCATCTTAAGGAGGGAATCAATACTCCTTAAGGCATTTTAAGGAGGGAATCAATACTCCTTTTTAGGCATTTTAAGGAGAGAATCAATACTCCTTTAGGCATCTTAAGGAGAGAATCAGTACTCCTTTAGGCATCTTAAGGAGAGAATCAGTACTCCTTTAGGCATCTTAAGGAGAGAATCATGCATCTTAAGGAGGATATCTATACTTAATGCAAAAGGAGAGGCAGTGTGTACTCCTTCATGCACCTTAAGGAGGCCATCTTTACACCTTAAGCATCAGACGCGATAAGTCTGTTTTCTCAAGTGAGTGTTGTGCAAGATGTATTTTTGAGGCCAAGAATGGAGGCTGGATCTTAGGCGGATGCTCCTTGGTTTTTGAGATTCCGTATCGCCTTTTCCTCAGCGATTTATTTTGCATAGACCCTCTCCTCTCGTGTGTTACTTAAAGGATGATGTGTCACAAGAGCTCTATAAATTGAGTAAACGAAAATACTGAGGTATAATATGTAAAATGAATCGCAAACGAGGAGGTGTTGGGAAACCAGTTAAGAGACTTTGGCCATTTGTATGTTGTGAAGGACTGGTAATTTCTTTTGGATGTTTCTAAGAATTTGAAAAAAAAAATGCTGGCTTGCCGTTTTTTATTATGAAAATTTGTCACTTACGGTATAATTATCCAATAATTGCCTACTTAACTTTAAGAATATGTACCAAAATATTTGAAATAATACGTTAGATTATAAAATGTTTAAACTGTCATTCGATGCTACAAGGCTTTTATTATGGTATGCGATATGTGAAAAAATCTGATGTTATGTGAAAACAATAATCTCAGTTATAAATGTCGTTTATGGATATACTACGTGTCTTCACCATATTCAGCATTAAAATTACACTTCTATTTACTGGAGACAATATATGAAGTGATACCTCTTTATTTCGTCTCCCAGTGAGGTCGAGAAATTATAAATTGCATATTGGATGGAAGATAGGAACATTGTTTAAAGAAATAATTGTACCCTTTTCTCCCCCATCATTACCATCCTCATTATCATCGTCACCACCACCACCAGTCATCATCATCATCATAATCACCACCGCCACCACTATACACATGGTTAGGTAGAGTAAGTAGAAAATTAAGGTATAAAATGAGGTACTAACCAAAATTTTCCCCTGTTAAGTGAGCCACACACTCATCCATTCAACATGTAAGCCCCTGGAATCCTAAACTCAAAACACACACACGCGAGAGGGGGAAATAAAGAGGTATGAACTTTTTATCGGGTTCACAAATTACTAAGGTACGAGATAGGCTTTTGCAAATTATGTGTAAACAAGTTGTCGTCTCACTGCACGAACTTAGTAAAAAATAAGGTTGAATGATTGTGAAATGTGTGAACGTTGAGTGAAAGCTGAGAAAAGAAAGAGAGAGGAAGGAAGGAAGGAAAGGAAGTGGTGAAAGGAAGTAAGGAAAGAAACTAGAGAACAAGTGACAAGAAGGAAGTGGGCGAAAGGAGAGGAAGTGGAGATAGGAAAATGAGGAAAGAAGCAGAAAGGAGGAAACAAGAAAACTGAGGAAGGGAAGAAGAATGCATGATGTGGGAGGAATGGAGAAAAACTTGTGACAAACAGGGAGAGGAGGAAAAGTTAATGAAAGAGAAGATGGAAGGAAGAAGGGGGGGGGTGAAGAAGAGACAAGAAAGGGGAAGGAAGGAAGGCTGAAGGAAAATAAAAGAGAAATAGAAGAAAGAAGGCTGGAGGAAAGTAAAGGAGTGAAAAATAGAGGAAAAGAACAGTGCTTATTGAAACTAGAAAGCACTCTGAGAACGCATGCCTTCGCCAATGCCATTCCCATTCAAGGATCCGGATCCGCCCCCAAATTTAATCAGTTCTTTCTTGGCCCATGTCCTACCCTTCCACAAAATTTCATTGAAATTCGTTGAGAACTTCTGGAGATATTGTGCGGGATACTCCGGATTCGCATCCTCCCCAATATTTAATACCGTAACTTCTTCCTTGGCCCATTGCCCACCCTTCCACAAAATATTCTGGAAGTTCATGGAGATCTTTTGGAGATATCGTCCGGACACACAGACAGACAGACAGGTGAATACATAACCCAACTTCGTTGGCGGAAAAAAAAAAAACGGGAGAAACAGGAAGAACGGAAAGGAAGTGAAAGAAACCTAGAGGAGAGGGAAACGGAATTGTAAAAATGAAGGTAGTGTGAAAATAAAACGAATGTAGTGAAGATTTAAGGAAACTAACGTGTCTGAATCTTATTCTTAGTTCTTATACAAAATGAAATGCGGTATTGGGGTAATGATAAAAAGTGGAAATTTCAGAACTATTGCTCACATACTTCCACTTTAGGATCATTTTTAAGTGGCAGAGGGTTAATATATATTCATTTTTTAATTGTTTCATATTTTAACGGGTGAACGATGTGTGTGTGTGGGAGGTACAGGGATTTCCGAAAGTAGCGCACTACTAGGTATGTCCAGGCGGCACCTCGTGTGTTGCGGGGACGGCTCATTCTGCTGGTGTGGTCGTAGAAGGCAGTGAGACTTGGAAGTGAATAAATGCAGGATTGACAATGCTGTTAGGGGACTGCTCATGCTGCTGGTGTGGGCGTAGGTGGGGCAGTGGGACTTGGAAATTAATAAATGTAGGATTATTGATAACGTTAACAGCCGTTCCTGCAACACACGAGAATCACCGTATGAAGTGAAGAGGATCTCTAATATGTGCACCAGTCTGTCTCAACGAACGCTGATGGTTAGAATATTCGGACATTTAATGAGTTATCCTTGTCTCTTCCTTGTATATCTTGTCCGTACTTTAGTTGGCGTAAGAATTCGTAACTCATTTTTTTCAGCGATTCACTTTGCATTTGACACGTCCATCTCCTGTGTCTCACTATTTAAGCACTGTCATTGTGAAGCGTAAACAACAGGAAGGATATTAAGGTGTGTACAGGATAAATAGCTAGTGATCAGGTGTTACGAAGCCTCTTGTGACAGTGAATATGACTTTTGTATTCATTGCAGTTGGTTGATAAAGACTTGTATTTCCGGTTTGTATTTAGAATGGAGATTTAGTATTATTGTTATTACTCGTTATAGTTTTCCAATTTCTGTTACCTCTGCTACCACTCTGATTAATTATTATTATTATTATTACTATTACTATTATTATTATTGTCGTTATTGCTACAACTTTCCAGTTTTCCACTACTACTGCTACTACTACGACCACCACCACTACCATTGTTATTATTATTATTATCATTACTGTTAAATTTATTATTATTGCAACTTTCAATCAGTACTACTACTACTACTACTACTACTACTACTACTACTACTACTACTACTAGCCGTGTGTAGCGCCTCTAAACGTACCAATCAGCCTTATTCTGAGTGTAGCCGCTGGTGTAAGTGTCGAAGGTGTATATACATATGTAAATAAATTATATGTATATTTTGCAATAAAAAGTGTCCTTGTTTTGGGGAGTGTATGGTTGGTGCTTTTATTTTATCCCCTTACGAAGTGTGTGTGTGTTGACTCTCTCTCTCTCTCTCTCTCTCTCTCTCTCTCTCTCTCTCTCTCTCTCTCTCTCTCTCTCTCTCTCTCTGTATTGAAGAAATTTAAGCCCCTGGAATCTGTGCACCACCTGGTAAGTACACCTTTTCACATAGTTTCATAATTAAATATCACGAGAAATGAATCCAGTGACTCTAGGCATGTCAAACCCTTACACCCCTTTCTAAGTGATTTGTTTATCGTACGCTTCTGTTACTTAAATAATTCTAATATCGCCATACTTTGACTAAATAACGTGCAAAACGATATTACCAAGCCCTGTCAAAAAGTAAACCGGTAACGAAGAGGTATTAGGGAGCTTCCTTCCCGGACGAGAATACGGGCTTTTGTCGATTCTCTTACTTTGTCAGCCTCCATATCTCACACAGTCATTTACTACATCTATCTACCTTCTTTGCCTTTTGGCCTACCATGCCTCCTGTTACCTTCAAACTCATTCACATAGAGCTTTTTCCACCACTCATATCCATTTTCTCTACAGGTAGTTTTTGGATTTGAGAAATGTGTTCACTAGTATTGTCCTGAATTTCTTGTTGCCATGGGACTACTGTATTAACCTGACTTTCAGTTTTGACAGAATTTGGATCAAAAGTGGTCATGCATTGAAAACTTTCTCGTACTTTGCATTAACCGCGTTCAGTGAGATGAAATCGGACATTGCCGACGCCATCTTACTTTGTGGTCTTGGAATTGGAAACTGGTTATATATTTTAATGTTTGTTTATTCATTGTAATATAATATAGAAAGGGACACGTTTATTAGGATAATTTAAATGTTAATACCCATTTTTTAGTGTTACTGAAATTTTTATTTACGAAATTAGTCGTAGGGCTGAGCATTTGAAATCGGAGTGTGCTTAAGCGTTTCCAACGTGGCGTCACTCAGGGTGAGCCGGAGGTGGTTGGTGGAGCTGCATAAAATTCTATCTAGCTATGGCGATAGTTGAGGATAGAGGCGGTGCGGCTTCATCTGGAGGCAGTGCAATATTCCAGGGACGTGTGGACTAGGATCGAAGGTAAGAAGGGCAGGCAGAGTGGAGGTATGTGAGATTAAATAAGGCTGCCCGAATTCCATGCTTGTTGGCTGATCGTAATTAGGCTTTAGCGATTTTGTAACGAAGAGAATAGTGCTTGAGGAAGTCATATGAGTTAATAAGGAAAGTATATTTACTGTAGTTGATATTTTGTGGTGTGGGAAAGTATTACTGTATATTTTGTTTGGTGCACGGAGTGGGTACCGGGTATGTGAATGCCATGTTGGTGGGTAAGAATGGTTGGCTGTATGAACCCCGGTGAACATGATGGTAAACATGATGGATTCCGTGTGAGTTTGTATCATTGTGGGATTAAATGAGAAATGACTCAAGAATGGAGCACGTGACGAGCTGCCATGAAGTGAATAAACATATACTGGTGTGTGCTAGTATGGTCAGTGGCCTAAAAAGCTTGAACTTAGAGGCTGAGTTGAGTAATGATGGTGTAGCATGCAGAGGATGTAGTCACTCATTCTGTTTTTGTTTTTGAGGCCTCATGCCTTTGATTCCTTCTTCCTTGTATTAAAAAAAAAAAAAAAATGCTCCGTACTGTACCTTAGAGGAGATAAAACTGAGAAACGACTGGAGTAGGCTGCCCTAATGGTTTTCAAACGAGCTAGGGCGTGTTCATAATTCTCCATTTTTCTTGCGTGTTTTTCATCATTCTGAATTGTACTCTGGTGGGAAAATGGGCCAAGATGAAGGTAGATGTCTTACAGCACCTAAGTGATGTTCATTTAGGGAAGGTGGTTTTGGAGTTTATAAACATATGGTTATGAATTTTTTTTTTTTTTTAATGCAAGGAAGAAGGACCCGGGGGCCAGAACCCCCCAAGATTGTTCCCTCTAAGAAAATAAAAAAATAAACTAACAGCCAAATTCAGTTATTATTATCATTGCTGCAACTTCCCACAGTTTTCCACCACTACTACTGGTATGACCATCACCACTACCACTTAATCCAGGTAAATGGATTAATTTTGGGGTGGAAATTGTTGTGTATATTATAATGATTATTTTTATCCACAGAGGCTGAGATGATGAGTGAAGATATAAAAGCAGGCTAAGGAGGGAACCAGAGAAAAGAGAAAGAATGGAACAGCTGCATTGGACAGTCCTGCATTTATTATTATGGTAAGTTTGATCTTTTTTGTCTGAGTTGGTATGATGATGCATTTTTTTTTTTCTTTTTTAATGCAAGGAAGAAGGAACCAAAGGCCACGGGCCTGCATACTGTTCCTTCCAAGAAAAAGCAAAAACAGTACAAAAGAGAGCCAAATTCAAGATCCGTTCATTTCGAGATGCCTGGACACCCTGCGTTTGAAAGACTGGAGACCATAGGAAGTAGGAAATTCCGAAATACAGATAGAGGAAGACATTCAGAGTTGACCAGTTGCATAAATGAAGGACTGGGAGTAACGGTTAACTCTTGCATTAGAGAGTTGGACAGAAAAGGGATGAGAGTTTGTTGCTAGACGGGTACTACGTGCCCGTCGTAGAGGTGGAGGGATGCAAGCAGACAGTTCAGAGGAACAGTGACCGTTGAAGTAGCGATAGAAGAGAGGTAAAGATGCAACAGTGCGGCGAAGAGACAAAGGTTGATGGGAATCAGTAAGAGAAGGAGAGTTAATGAGACGAAAAGCCTTTGACTCCACACTATTGAGAAGAGCTGCATGTGGGGAGCCTCCCCACACATGAGAGTTGTACTCCATACACGAGTCAAAAGATTAAGAAAGTGGAAGTGGGATGATTATGTGTGTGGAGTGGCTAAGAAGTAAAGTGGTTTGTGTAAGTTGTGGAGGAGGTTGATTACAAAGTGGAAGAGAGAGTGTACTTGGAGAGAATGGATGTGGAGACTAGTTGAAAAGAAAGGATGTAGGTAGGATGGTGGCAGTTGTAACAGTAAGTGCAACCTACATCTACCACCGGTTACACCAGTTTATGATATCTGCTTTGTCCTAATGTCACTGATGCATTTTTTTTTTTTTTTAAGGACTCAGTATCTCATGTTTGTGGCTCTCCCAAATATTTGTGCCTCTCATTTCCATTAAATCAGGTGGAGTAGGTCATTAAAATACCACAGTCTGTCAGCTGCTTTGTGAAATTAGAAGTTAAGCTGGAAATGAGTATTCATCATATTTAAAAATGACAATGACAGGTGAGTGCAGAGAGCGAGACGTGTGAATGTTGAGGGTAGAGTTGTGACAGGCAGACCCCAAAACTCCAGGGACGAGGTCCCAAGAGTGTGACGTCAGGGATAAGGGACTGAATGGACAGGTTTCTAGATATCCAGTAGAATGGAAAGCCCAAGAGTGTGACCTCAGACATAAGGGACTGAATAGAAACGCTTCTGACAGAGGCAAGCATGGTGGCTCCTTTATAAATGACAAAAGCTTTTATTCACGGACCATGCTCACTGTGCCTACCATTGTTCCAGATACAAATCCAGATGACGTACCCAGTCAGCATCTTGAGACTGCACACATACATTCATTTTTCCAAGTAATTGCAGGCTTACGGGATGCCGGTGCTTAAAAAGTCATGGCATAACTTTTTATAATATTCTTTTATTTAACTTACCCATGGTTGATGAAAAATACAATTTTTTTTTTCCAGCATACCTTGATTAGTTTGTTAATGTGATGCTATAGTGTAAGAAGCTAATCCAACCCAACAACCCAAGAGCTCTTCCACTCAAGTCCTCCACCCAGGGGCAATGCCTTAGCCCTTTATCGACAAAAGGGGACACAGCGTAAGCTGTGATTTGAAGTGTGAAGATAAAACGTTATGTAGGTTTGGGATTAAAGGTACAGGGTATGGAAAACTCATATTTTGCCTTGATCTTTTCTTAGGTAGGCTGTGGTTGGAGGTGATTATCACATTACCTGAATTTTATTCAGTCTAGATTCATAAGGTTGAACTTGACATAAAGTGGATGTTCAACACAAACGATTTTATTAAAAGCTTAAATAGCGGTACAGCACACATTTCTAGATCATACAGGTAAACTTAAGCTTGTTCCAAATACTTGTACTGACGTGATATTACAACAGGCCAGCATTCAAGCTTCGGTTTTTAGTCATGGTGTACAACAAGCAAGCATTCAAGCTTCGGTTTGTAGTCTTGGTACAGAGATATGTAGATCATTGATCCTTGTACCAAACAACAGTTCAGTAGGTTGAACCCTCGTTGGGTAGGGTTTGTTTTTACAGCCGTCAGTTGGCATAACCCTGATTTTTGTCTGATAGGCGCTTCGCCCGGAACCAGGAATGAAAAGTTTAATGTAATTTCAAAGTTTATAATCAGCCGTTAAGACTAGTTTCTCCTGGCATGGCATTGAGAGCCGTGAAAGTTTTGAAAATATTTACTTAAACTTTAAAGCCGTCCTCAACAAGACATAAGGACTTAAGTATAAACCATTATTACAGCAAGTATACGCAATTTTAGTGGTAGGTGGTGGCGACCATCATCCACTCACTTGATGTAGTGCTGCCTACTTCCTTAGCCTTTATCATTCTCTTTCTGAGCCTGCCCTCCTCTCTTCCTATTTCTCCCATCTTTCCTGTCACTTCTTTTTACAGGTGGCTTTACATTGAGTGACAAGCCAAATGGTTTCCTGTAAGCCAAGAAACCATTTACAACGCTGGGTGGTAACCATATAACCAAACCATACGTGCTCCCTACGTGTCAACAAGTGGGTTGGTGGAGGGTTAGTGCCCCTCCCTGTAAAACAAATAACTCAGAGTCAAATGGCCACCCCTTACGGGATTATGGCGTCTGGCAATAGATAGATAGATAGTTACGCAATTTACTCTTATTACAGCAAGTATACGCAATTTACCTTTATTACAGCAAGTATACGCAATTTACTCGAATTTGACCTAAAATTATCATCAGTCCATGTCGACTACCTAGTTTGTTATATTAACTGGTTTGTCTAGTCAAAGCACTGTGGAAAAAAGGATGGAGAGTCGTAGTACTTTCCTTTTCACCATTGTTCTGTGCGAAGTAGGTATCAGCATGACAAATTTAGAATATATAAGTTAAATTGATAAGTATAGTTTGCGTAAAGGTTTCACTACACTTGAATAAGCAGCTAGGTTGTAGGTTAGATCTATCCACAAGGCGGTTGAGCACGTAGATTTGAACAAGGGCTAACTAAAGCCTCCTGTTGGATTATATAAACTAAACACTTAATTTGCATGCATTTACACAAAATCCAAATGCTTTATCATAAGATATTAAAACTGCATGAAAATTTAAAATCATACTCAGTTCTCACTGCATAGAAGCAAGAGAGAGATGTTGGTGTAAGAAGTCTCGATGTGCACTGCCAGGTGCGGACAGGGTTGGGCCTAAACGTCACCTCACTTGAGAGGAATACTAGAGGCAGATGTAGCAGCTTTGATGACTGGATTCAAAGTGACTGGACTAGGCGAAGCTGGGCCCCCAGGTCACCCCGCACTAGGCCCCCCAGTCAGTCACCATTCACCATACCGCATACCACCATTCCCCTAACGACTTCACCCTGATGACCTTTTTTAAAAAATTACAATTTTTCCCAGTTCAGGATAGTTTTCGTAGTGAAGATGTTAATGAACGTGATGTGAAATCCCTCCATATTGAAAAGTATTCACAAGCTTAATAAAATTGCCTGGATTATTAGTATTATTTGTAGTATTGTTAATTAGTGACTTCATTATCACCATTATCCTCATTATCATCAAGTGTTGTAGTTTTACTTTTCTACTGCTACTACTAGGCTCTATTTGTAGTATTGTTAATTAGTGACTTCATTATCACCATCATCCTCATTATCATCAAGTGTTGTAGTTTTACTTTTCTACTGCTACTACTAGGCTCCCACTGCTACGGCTACCAAGTAAAGAGGCTGTATCTAAATGTCTTCTTCCCTAAGATACAGTCGTTCGAAAATAGCAAGAGTAAACAGTCATTGGAGTGAAGGATTGATTTGTGAACAAAGTAACAGTGTAATAAAGCAAATCACTGGAAAGGAGCCCGATGTACGAGAATACGATCGAAAGTGTTGTGGCAGGATTTCGCTGCGTGTACCTTCCTTGTGGAGTGGCTGTCAACAAGGTAGTACTAGACCTGTCGTGCTGAGGCTTTGTTTATTTATTTATTTATTTATTTAATTTATTTTTTTAACATGAATTTGCCCTTCAGCTTTGTTCATTTGCTTAACCTGGAGATGGTGTTTTGTTCACGTGATCTTCATTTTTTGGTCCTTTCAAGGCTAGATGTACCAGTACAAAAATATCCTTGTGTTGTCACATGTATTTTTACGCCATTAGTTAAGCGCTATACTTAAACTTATTGGTCAGTTTT
>JAGKTI010043143.1:0-10009 GCA_018397915.1 Birgus latro
CATATGTTAATGTAAACACCATAGCACATTTGTTCCGTCATAAAAACATCTGTCCTCATTGCGCTCAGCTAATGACCAGGTGTTGTTATATTGGGGGGTCGATTTGACGTGTAACCAAGGAGATTTCATGCCTATCTCATAACTAAAAGTCACTAAATTTCACGCAACCACGAGTTATTATTAAAGTTATGGAAGCTCAGTACCGGCAGGTGAAGGCAGACTGGCTACACACCTTCAGGCAATCCTCTATCCGACTCGAGCGCTCTAAGTGTACTTTTTACTCTGCACTTTACATGAATCCAAATCACGTAAGATAGAATAAAAAATGCAGTAATAATCTCAGAAACACAGCTCCCCCTCCCCCTACAACACAACCATCTATGTAACTGTTTTTATAACTATCTATATAACTATCTATAACTATCTAAGCACATCCCCCTCGAACCTTATTTAAGCAGCTTCTTTCCTCCGCATCTTTGACGAATTTATATTGCTTGTGATGGGGAAAATAAAACTGCTCCTTCAATCTCTGGCAAAGAACCCCTCGTTATTAATGCAGTATGAGGCGATGTCCATTTCTCATCATACACACTGCAGTCCATCGTCAGGGAAGCGCAAGAAGAGCATAACAGACCGCAAGTTATTTTTCATGCCAAAGAGAGGAAAAGATAATTAAATAAAGATAAATAAAACCAGACAGTATAAGCTGAAAACCAAAGAGCTGTTCCCAATTCAAAGAGACACACTTAACTACCTACCCAAGCAAGCAATTCCACAACCACACAATAATAAATAGGAAGGATGGTGGTGCTCGGGCCATGATTCAGCTTTATTTTGTCGCCATATCTTTCACGAGTTTAAATACATAGGAAAAAAAAAATATGAAAAAAACTCTTAAAACACTGTCCTCACCCCCGAGCATCAGCAGTTTGAGACGGTGTGGCAACAAATAGAAGAGTGGGTGTAGCGGAGGTGGGGGTGGGGGTGGGGGCGGGGGCGGGGGCGGGGGCGGGAGCGGGGGCGGGGGGGGGAGATGGAGGGGCTAAGCAGTGGAGTCACGGGCAGGGCCAAAAATCAGTATTCTGTCAAAAGCTCGGCAGTTGGTCCCAAATCCAACTTGGTGTAGTGGGGACGGGGCGGCCATAAGGTGACATGGGGTGGGGTGGGGTGGGGTGGGAATGAGGGGAAATGGGTGGGTTGGAGTGGGCAGAGGTGACATGGAGTAGGGTGAGGATGAGGGGAAATGGGTGGGTTGGAGTGGGCAAAGGTGACATGGATTGAGGTGGGGATGAAGGAAAATGGGGTGCGTTGGGGTGTACAGAGGTGGCATGGGGTGGGATGGGGTGGGGATGAAGGGAAATGAGGTGTGTTGGGGTGGGCACAGATAACATGAGGTGGGGTGGGGATGAGGCGATATGAAGTGGAATGGGGTGGGATGAAAGGACATGGGATGGGGTGGAGTGGGGACAAGGGGACATCGGGTGGGACGGGATGGGGCGGGAATGAAGGAACACAGAAAGGGATAGTAAGGTGGGGTGGGACGGGGCAGGACTGAGAGAAATGTGAGTCGGGATTATATGAGGCTGAATGAGTTTGAGAGGACACTTGATGAGGAGTGTGGGGTCGGGTTGGGGTGAGATGGGGTGGAGTAGGAGGGTCAGACTGGGGTGAGGTGCGGCGGAGTGAGGTCAGCGTGGGGTGAAGTGAGGTGGTGAATTGGGATGGGTGAAGTACGGTGAGATGGTCGCAGTGGGGTTGAACGGAGTGTGGCATGGTGTGGTGGGATGGGGGTGAAGTGGGGTGAGAAGGAAAGGCGTAAGGATGGGGAGAAATGGGTTGGGTTGGGGTTAGGTTGGCTGGAGGAAGGTGGGGTTGTGAGGGGTGGGGTGGGGTGAAGTGAAATGAGGGGAAGGGAGTAATGTTAGGTTGGGTGAGGGTGAAGATGAATGAGGGGAAAATGAGGCTGGATGGGGTTAGTGGAGTGGAGATGGGTGGAGTGTGGTGGGATGGAGCAGAGGAGGATGAGGAAGAAAAAGGATGTGGATAAGGGAACAGTGAATAGAAGAGATAGGACGAACGAGGAATAGAGGAGGCTAAAGGATGAAAAGAAGCAGGGTAGGTCGAAGCAGGGTAAGGCGATACTGAGTGTGGTAATGCTATGGGCTGGGGTGGAGTGGGGTGCATTGTGTGGGGTGTAGCAGAGCAGGGTTATGGAGTCGTGTGGGGTGTGGGGAGGACGGAACGTGGAGGGGGAACTACAAGAGTTTCCTTTTTACCTACCCTCGCTTCCTCTAGTAACCTCTCCCCGATTTACAATCCACAAGAAGAAGAAAAAGACAAGAAAGAAGAACAAGAACAAGAAGGAGAAGAAGAAGGAAGAGGAGAGGGGGTAGGGAAGCAGAGAGGACGAGAAAGAAGAAAACGAAGAGAGGCAGGGCAAGGCGACATGGCCTGGGGCAAGGGTGTTAAGGAAGGGATAACAAAAAATACAGAAAAATGGGATAGGGATGCGTGGAATGGCATAAAATGTGGTGGGGAAGAGAATCGTGGGGAACAGAAGAATTGGGAGAGGAACAGAATAAGAAAAATAGGACGGAGTTGAATTAATGTACAAAAATAAGCCAAAGATTGAGATGGTCGGACAGAGTGTGGAGTGGACGAGAAATGAAGAGATTACGGGAGGCTGGGCAGGGACGGGATAGAAATGGCTGGGATAGATTGTTTTATAGAGGAAATAAGGAAACTATATGGGATGGGTCAAGGGATGGGGAAAAGAAGAGTGCAGAAGAGTTGGACAGAAAGGAAGATGGAAAAAGTGGGGCAGGATCGAATTGAGGAGGATATGTGGTGAGGAGGGATAGGAAAATGCTTTGGGTAAGGAAGGGCAGAATGGAGTAGCGTATGAGGAGGACAAAAGAAAGGAGACAAGAGGTTTGTGTATCGCGGCCTGGCGTCATTAAATAAACGGGCTTAGAAATGAACTCGCTTTGCTTCATTTTCTGAGTAAACAAGTAGCAGGAGGACGGTAGTTACGGCAGAAGAAGATGGCGAAACTTAGGTAGGAAAAGATTTAAGACCTCTTTCACAGATGCTGCTCTTTATTTTATTAATTTATTTATTTATTCTAATACTGGGGTTTCCACGACTCTCTCTCTCTCTCACCTGAATAAAATAATCTGTCGTCATTTAGAACACTTGATTTATTCCGACCATTAGAGGATTACAGAAAAAAAAAAACTAACCCATAAATCTCTTCGCTGCTCCCTTCCCGCTTTCACGATTACCTTTGGCAGTAGCGTTGGGGTATGTACGAACCTTTGGCATATGCTTTACTAGAGCGTGTGCTGTAGAATACTTAGTGAGCTCCATTACTCCTCAAAGAAGCTTAGCATATTCGGAATCCTCTTAGCCAGGAATGCAAACAAAAAGTGTGGAAGCTCTCTAAAAAAAGAATGGACAGGGTGTAAAGGAAGAGGAAGGAATGGAGGAGGAACAGGAAGAGAAAGTGGAGGAGGAGGAAGAAGAGGAGGCATAAGAGGAAGAGGAAGCGGAGGAGGAGGCTGAGAGAATATAGAGTTATTGTCTGGTGTTTGGTGATGAGGGTGAGGAAGTTAATAGTGAGCTGAAAAATACCATGGGTAAGGGTGAAGGAAGTATGAGGGGGTGACGGGTGAGGGAGTACTTGATGAGGGATGAGAAATGAGGGAGGAGAGGAGAGGAGAAGGAACCTGAGAGAAAGAGTGGGGGAAGAGAGGGGAAGACAGTGGGAAGGAAGAAGGGGAGGTGAGAGGGAAAGGAAGAGAAGTGAGAGGTGAAAAGGTGGTTAGACAGGAAAAGGAAAGACCGACAGCTGACGGGAGAGGGGAGAGGAAAAGGAGGTAAGAAGGTACTTGAACGACAGGCAAGAAACGAGAAGAGAGGACGAAAAGTTAGGGGAAAGAGCGGCAGGCGAGAGGAGTGAGAGGTATGGTGAGGGAGAGGACTAAGGGGAGGGAGATGGGTGAAAATTAGTTAAGGAAAGTGGGGTGAATGAACGAGGGGAGAATGTTTGAGAAGAGAGGACGAATGACCGACGGGGCGACAGGTGACGGCGGGGGAGTTGAGTTAAAAGAGGGGTGAGAAGAGAGAGGGATGAGGGGTGAAAGGTAAGGGGAAAGAAGGAGGGGTGAGGGATGAAGGATAAGAAGGGTGAGAAGTAAAACATATAAGGAGATTAAGAGGGTATAGGAAGATAAGCGTGGAGGTAAGGCAAGAAAAAGACCTATACTTGAGAGGAAAGAAATAGGGGTGAAGGGTGAGGGGAAAGGCATGTGAGAGAGGTGGGGTGAGGGAGTGAGGGGGTGAGAGCGGGGTCAACAAATCACGAGGTGTGACATGTGACCTGGAAGCGAGTGTGACCCAGGCCAGGCCGAGTGAAATTGGCCCATTCGTCACCCACTCTCACTCACACACTGCCACGCTCCCTGCCTTCACTCTCACACCCTCATTCAACACTCACTCACTTACACACTTCAGCACCTGCTATCTCCCCTCACACACTCATTCACTCACACACTTTCAAACACACTTACTCCCATACCCTCAATCACTCACACACTTTCACACACACTCACATACTCTCAATCACTCACACACCACCACACTTGCTGTCTTCACTCACACGTTCTCATTCACACCCTGATTCACACACCTTCACTCACACACTTTCACTCACATCTTCACTCACACACCCTCATTCACACACCTTCATTCACACACACTCACTCACACACCTTCACTCTCACACCCTCAATCCCACACCCTCACTCACACTCTCTCACTCACATACTCTCACTCATACATTAACTCACACCCTTACTCACACACCTTCACCCACACACCCATTGACACTCACTCAAACACCCTCCTCTCTGCTGTCTTCTCTAACCCCCTCTGACTTCCCCTACACATTTATAACTTTGAGATGTTCCTGCGTATGAATAATTTATGTAGATAGACTAAAAAGTTCTGCTAACACTGTGTATTCAAATGTGTCTTTAGATTACACCCAAATACACCTAAAAAATGGGGAAAGTTTTGTATTTATCTTAAAAGATTGTCCATGGTCCCTTTGTACATGAGTGACAAAAAGTTCTACTCCTCCACTGCCTCTTCGTCACAATTAGGGCAAGTCCGTCACTTTTCTACTCCATGCATTATATCTAAGAAAATTATTTAAGGGTAGAGCAATATACGAAGCCTCTCGTAGCTTAGTAATATCAGCCAACAGACGTAGAGGTGAAGTATCAAGCTAGACTCCACGTGAAGCAAGGGGGATAAAAAAAAAAATCTTTCCATTCACCTTTCCTAATTTTAAACAGAATTCCTGACTATTTTCACTAACACTCCCAGGCCCCAATGACTCACTCAAGGCTGAATGAAATCGTCTGGCCTCAGCTGAAATAAAATACCAAGAGTTGTTCAAGCCGTGAGGGGGTTTGTGGTGACGATATAATTAACTCTCAGGTTCGTACGTCTTCCCTGATTAGACTTGTCGGAAATAAATGGAATAAAATGCTAGATTTGTTCCGACCATGAGAGGGCTAGATTTTAAACCCCCTGAGCACTGTGAACCCTTCCTTGTCTCATATTTGATATTTCCAGACGACTGTGTTCTGTTTTAGAGAGACCTGTTTGTAATGAAGGTACTGAATCGGATACTACTTCTCTTAACTCCCTGTTACCCCGTTCCAAAAATAAATAGATAAATAAGTAAATAGATAGATAGAGATAGACAGATAGATAAATAAATAAATAAAGGTATATATACTCTCTTTACATTTCAGTTAATATAACTGGAAGAGAGAAATTATACAGTCGATCAAAAATTATTCTGAAAGAGGGGTCCTATATCGGAATTGATCAATACAGCACGTGCTGTCCTAAGAATATTTACCTGTTTTTACGCAATTAAGCTTGAAATAATAATACTTCTTATGGATTAGATAGAAAATAGTCTTAGTAAATGGCATATAAATCTGAGCTACTGTTTCTGGGAAGGATGAATGGGCTTTTTGCAGTGTCCATTGTTTGTGGTGTAGCATTTTTTTTATTTTTATTTTTTATCAAGCAAAATGTACACCGATTCTTTTATTTTTCGAGCCTGCATTCGTGAGCCGCTGTTTCCGCTCACCCTGTGCCCTACTTCCTGGTTGAAAGTCGAGGTCAGGGTGTCACAATGAACAGTGGTTTGGTGGTGGTAGTAGTAATTCGATGTTTCTTTTTTCTGTTTATTTTTTTGCTCTCTCTCTCTCTCTCTCTCTCTCTCTCTCTCTCTCTTTCTCTTCCTAACATACTTATCAATATAAATGAAGACCTGAACATAAAATTAACAGTTGCGGGTCAAATTCTGTTGGAAGATTTGGGCCCAACATTCAGTGACAGACTTAATGATCCAAATGCAGTCAGTAAGAATAAATTTGCTACAGTTTCCCTCGGTTATTTTATGTATTAAGCGGTATTGCACTTCCTTATCATGTGTTGTAGTAAATGCTATACTCTGTTCACATTCCCTTGGCCTAAAATTACCATCCCTCCATCTTAAACGCTGAGCTATAGCAATGGATTAAGACTATAGTATGAGGATAGTCACGAAGCAGTACTAACAAAACGGATGTAGAGCCACAGTATTGTCTTTTTCTGCCACTGAACTACGTGAAATAAGCTGCAAAAGATGAAATTTAAGGTTAAGTTACAGTGAACAGACTGTAACACAATTCAGTGACTTTTTGCACGATTAATGTAAATACTTTAATATATGTGAACTAAAGACGACTTTTGATGTAATTTCCAAAGAGATGTTCAAGCGACCTTAAGAACATTGTCGCAGTTCTGTTCTGTTAGGTTTATTCTCCATACCATGACGTCTTTCGCATTATATTCCTGCTATTTCCAGACGATTTTACTTGGCTAAGGAAGGTATAGAACGGGGGGTTAAGTGTATATATCTACGGTAACACTCATGATTGTTTCTATTCAGTCATACACCTGACGATTTTCTTCAGGTGACAGAGAGGCACAGGAGCTGAAAGGGTTAACACATGGCCACTTCTGACATAGATAAACCCCACTGCACACTTCTCGAAATTCTTGATCTATGGCAAAATCTCGTTAAGCTTCGTTCAGTAATGACAGCAGGCAAAACTGTGAATTACATCAGATATTTCGAAACAGGCATGGTTTATTTCCAACACAAAATGATTTAAAAAAATGTATGGAAAATTTACATCATTATCTCAAAGTGTCGCGGCAACACAAATACAATGACGCAACTCTGTATAAAAAATATATTCTGGCTTTATTGCATTCATGTATTCTCCCATCCATTTACTGTATTTCACGTCTGACAACTTTCCCAGTGGCGTTGGTAATCCATAATATGTGTGGACTATTTCATACAGCACACAGTTTAACCATTTCCCATATATACTACTACTGTCCAGCCATTCTGCAGCGAGATAATTCTGCATTTGGAATATGATAACAAATTTCGGATTATAAACTAGGAAATGCCCCTCAGTTAAGCTTACCAACCTTGACGAGACACCGGGACTGTTCTGTATAAATTCCATCCGAACACAGGAAGTATTAATCCACAGAGCTTACAATTGTGGACAAGAGTATTGCTCCACTTTTCTGTCTATCCATCTATAGCCCTACTTCCGCAAAGGGTGGCCTCAGACAAAACGCCTCCAAGTCGCTCTATCACCCACCATTTGTCTGCCCTCCCCCCAACTCACTCCCCCCTCCCTCATATGCCTGTCAGCTCCACTTTTACATCAAGGAATCATGAACTTCTTACAAGATATTCGCAAAGGTTTGATAGGCTCTAAAAACCCCTTGGCTATAGGCATATTTCGCTGTCTCATTCTTTATCGAAATGAAGTGTATTGAAAGTTATGTTTGCAGCTGTATAATTTATGTTCACAGCTATATTATTTATGTTCGCGCTGTATAATTTGACCACAGCTGTATAATTTATGTTCGCAGCTGCATAATTTATGTTTGCAGCTGTATAATTTACGTTCGCACCTGTACAATGTACGTTCGCACCTGCATAATTTATTTTCGCAGCTGTATAATTTATGTTCGCAGTTGTATAATTTATGTCCGCAGCTGAATAATTTATGTTCGCAACTGTATAATTTATGTTCGCAGCTGTACAGTTTATATCTGCAGCTATGCAACTTATGTCCACAGCTATGTAATTATGTTCACAGCTGTATAGTTTATGTCCACAGCTGTATAATTTATGTCCGCAAATGTATAATTTCAGTTCACGGCTGTATAATTTATGTCTGCAGCAGTATCATTTATGTCAACAACTGTATAATAAGTCTCGATTTATCTTACCTGTGTTGCTCAGTTTTCTTCGGCTGTTTTGCTAATGGGTTCAGCTTCCACGATTACAGGTGTGACGGGAGTAGCCAGACGCACCTGGGGGCAGAAAACAGGGAGTAAAATTATAGCTGCAGTCACATCGCTACAGTTTGTGTGTGTGTGTGTGTGTGTGTAAGCAAGTAAATAAGTAAATACGTAAAAGAACACGAGAGAACAAGTAATAACATGGTCAGCAAAAGTCCAATTTACCAGCGGAGTTCAGCAGTAAAACAAAAATTCCATCTGTGTCCATTACTGACAACGCCGCCAATCACCCGTCAGCCGGATCTCTATATATATTACCACCAGGACAGATCTTTATTACAAACCCGTGTGTCATACGGAACGCACGTCGAATTTTATTGCTCTCCTCTCCTTTTTATCTGGAATTCTCTCTTATCCCCTAAGTGTCGGCATCTCTTGTTATGTTTGGATTCTGTGACCTCCGTATTTTTCAATTTTACTTACAAGGGGAAATTTTTCGATGATAGAGGATTAGACACACACCTTGGATACCTATAAGAGCTTAAGGTATTGTTGTACACCTTGATTCTTCACTTTTTTCAATGTGTTTAGTCAGTTGATGCTATAACGTCATGACAATTGTAGGCAACTTTTTTCATACCCATCTTTTTCTCTATAATCCTTTTATTCTATTAATGTGTTTTTTCCCCATTAATTTGGTATGATTTTAAAAAGCAAAACAAAAAAAAGAATGATGCCGCTTTCTACCTTAAACCTAAATAATGCAACTGGAAATAGCGGGTTTCAGAATGCGAATGATAAAATAGCCTGCCATACTGAACGCCCACTGAGTAATATTTTTTTGTTCTTTGTTTTATGGACAGACTTACTTTTAGTCCATTTAATTTGATAATATTTCCTGTATATTTTTAGTTCCCTTTTTATTTAGTTTCTGATCAACCTTTTGCATCCTCTTCCTCCTTCCTCCATCTATCTGTCCATTTCCTGTCTCCTCTATGTCCTTCCTCCGTCTACCTATTTCCTATCTTCTTTGTGTCCTTCCTCCATGTACCTATTTCCTTTCTCTTCTGTGTCCTTCCTTCATCTACCTATTTCCTATCTCCTCTATGTCCTTCCTTCATCTGCCTGTCAGTTTCCTATCTTTTCTGTGTCCTTCCTTCATCTACCTGTCTATTCCCTATCTCCTCTTTGTCCTTTCTGTCTATTCCCTATCTATCCAGCCAGTGATCTCTCTCTCTCTCTCTCTCTCTCTCTCTCTCTCTCTCTCTCAATAGCTTTGGTTATCTAATACTTCTTTCACAGCTAACGCTTTTTCCCAGTTATGTCTAAAAACCTCGAGCCTCAAATTAATGGAAACAGTATCGGCACTCTCAGGCTCCTATGACTCAATCTTAGCTCAAATCGTCTGGGTTTAGATAGAGCAGAATTCTAAAGTTCCCCCGACCATGAATGTGTTAATTTCCTTTTCTATTTTAATGATGCAAACCATGTGTAAAAATGTAAATCGCTGAGAAGAGGCGTTGGGAAGTATACCGCGAGAGAGAGAGAGAGAGAGAGAGAGAGAGAGAGAGAGAGAGAGAGAGAGAGAGAGAGAGAGAGAGAGAGA
>JAGKTI010043144.1:0-10009 GCA_018397915.1 Birgus latro
TATATTGGTATAAACACAGGTATACCTCGATATACGATACGGTACCCCTACATGTGATACCTCGGCTTAACGACGGGAGTAGGAATACCACCATACCCTGCCTTGTGATGGCCAAACCCCAGTTTAATGAAGGGTTTTGATATTTTAAACCGATTTTGATGATATTTTAGACAAATTGTGTGTTTAGGTTGATTTATAAACTGTTTGTAGACTTAGATTAATGTGTTTTAACCATAGGTGGGGTGAACATTGTCATTTTGGGGTACAGTTTACAAAGCTTGATTTTTTCCAGACATATTTGGTTATTTTCAGATTTTATTTGTGGGTTTTAGTGAGTTATTTACAGGTGTTAGGCATAAGTTAGCTTCCTTTAGGCCATTTAGATTGGCTTTAAACTTGTTTTTGGGCTCATTTGGGTGGGCTTTGGATTTGGTTGGGGGGGAAACCCAAGGCTAAAAAACACATCTCATTACTTTACATGTTAAAACTACCATGATATATGATACCGTGCCTAACGATGGGTTTTTACCTAACCAGTTACATTGTTAAACCTGGGTATAACTGTATACTGTATATACTGGCTTTCGTATGCTACTAAAAGAGATAATTATTGGTGTTGTGTGTCTTTGAGAAGGATGGATTATTGGTGTTGTGTGTCTTTGAGAAGGATGGGGCAGCTAATGAAAACAATGGAGTCTCTTCCTTCTGCCACTGGCTAATTATCCATTGGTCCAAATAAGCTCGGTCACTTTACTGGCACGTATGGTAACATCTGCTGAGGCTCGACCATTTCTTTCCCCACAGTTGCATCAGGTATGGTCAGTCAGATGCAAGACATTGGACATTGTTATTTGAGATGAATATTTACTGGTGCTTGTATCTCTTCAAGTTTGTTTTAAAAAATAACTACCCAGGATGTTGCGGTACCAGTAAAGATAAATGAAGACGGCTATGGGTGACCCCAGTATATAATTCATAGTTTACTATAGAGAGGCAGAAACAAGTTAATTATTGATTAAATGTGCACCTTATAAATAATATCCAAAGCCTTCACCATTGAATGAACATGAGCCTTGGTAGTTCCCCTTGGAAATTAATTATTACAGTATTAATTAATTATTAGGTACAGTATATTAATTTATAGAATGACCGGGACTTGTCCAGGGTGCGAACTGTCCTGACAGGAATCGTCCACGTTTTGATGGCGAATTGTCCAGGAACCCTATACCATAAAATACCCATAGCCTATTCTTTTAGCCCTTCGTGAAGACTAAATTTCATTTTTTCCTTTTGTCCTGGAACCCTATACTGTACTGTACAGTACCCATAGCGTATACCTTTAGCCTTTCACAAAGACCAAATTCAATTTTTTCTTTTTGGCAGGGTGTCTAAGTGCTGCTTCAGAAGCCACACCTCAGTGAACCGGTGATGACCCTCACACGAAGACTCTGGCTGATACTCAAAACCGTTCACTAGGATGGGCTGTTCAGTATGGTGAAGGATTTTATCACCTCTTTAAGGCATGGCAGTGCCTGTGGATTTCTTTGAGATGGTAAGGAGTTTGTTTTTCTGCTATTTTTTGTTATTTTTCTTCTGTATGCTACATACTGTTGTGTTAACACCCTGCATAACTTCCTGAAATCGTTATTGTAGGATTTTACTTCCCTGAGGAATAAATTTTTACTTTCAGGTAGAAAATTTTGTTAATAAAAGAAGTTTTCTGATTACCGGGTATTTTTTGTGGTTCATTTAACTTGGACTCATTCCTTTCGGAATTGCCTCGTTTCTCTGTTTTTCCTGCCTCCTCCACCCCTCTTTCTATGTGGGAAGCCATGCAGAGAAAAGCATTTTCACTGGAAAGTTGGTTAATAGCAATGAATTGCATATCAAATAAAAAAGCCCTTGTTTTATCCAAACCTAACCATATCTAACTTACCTAACTGGGTGTCTTTGCTTCTCATATGCCCCAAAGCATTGATTTAACCTCATCTAACCCAGTCAGATGGCATGGAAGAAAAATGAGACAATGAAGTTGGCACTTTCAAGCATTAATTTAACTTCATCAAACTAAGGAAATGGTAAAGGAAAAGGTTGTTGCTACTGATGAGAGGAGCCCGTAGAAAATATAAAACTGTATTCCCTGTGTTTGCCACTTAGTATAAGAAATACAGAACGCCCTCATTATACAACCGCTATAGTGTACAGTACAGTCATTTTATGAGCTCAGTAAGAATTTATTTTTTTTTTTTTATAATTTTTTTAGTAGTCACCATGATGCCTGATTTCTTGTTACCGGTACCAGTATGTGATCTTTTTCCTTCTTACATGATTACAACACAAAATTCGCTAAAAGATTGTTTTTTAAAAAGGCATCACAGTCGTAACATGAGGGTGTGCTGTAGCTACTCAACAAAGCATCACAGGATTAGCAAGTGGAAAAGCAGGTGAATATCCAATAATGAAAGTAGTAGAAGTAAATTACAGTAAACCCTCATTAATTCGTACCTCAGTATTTCGTAATTCGGGATAACTTGTATAGGCTATCATGGAAAATTAAAAAAAAAAAAATCAACTCATTTACAGTGTATAGTACACTACTGTATAGGAATCTAAGTGTGTGTAGTCTAAGTGCTCAAAGTGTTCAGTGTCTTGATTAGAAAAGAGTTCAGAAAAGTGACATAGAGCCCCCCAATCCACCTCTTCACCCTGCCAAAGGCCTCCTTCAGGCTTGAATACTTCCCTGCAGTACCAAAACAAGGAAAGGTTCTATTAGTTTTACTTTTATTTATTTCTCAATGTACAGTACTTTATTGTATAATGTGTTTTGGAGGGAGTGGGGGGGGGGAAAACCCCATTAACTCGTAAAAATGCTAACTCGTGGAGGGTTGGAACCCAATTACCATGAGTTAATGAGGGTTTACTGTAGTTCAAGGAAAGGTGTATGTTGATTTTATTTAATTAAAACCAAGAAACTTTGTGAACCAGAATGTGTGCTGAGTGAAGTATGGTATTCCTGCCAGCAAACTAGGAGAGTTTACCATCTAACCAAATCTCTCCCAGGAAATAGTACCATAATGTTAAAGTTTTACGCTGTATTTTTTTGTACTTACATAATATGTGAACATTAACTTTAGATATTATTATAGGCACATGGCATGTTTCTCTTAGATTATTATTGTTATTATTATTATCGTTTATTTTTCTAGTTGTAGTCATTACAGTTTACTACAGTATTAGTTATACTGGTTGTGCTTGGATACAGTACTGTACTATTGTTCAAAAGAGTATCATTACTCACATGATCGCAGGACTCCACAATGAATAGAATGATTCAAGCAGTGCCGGTATTCCATATTTCCTCGTCTGTTGTGTCAAAATGATTCATGTCACTTTAGTAAGGATACTTTTTTGTGACAATACATGAAGGTAGTGTAGTGCCTGATGTAATTTATTTTCATCCTGTGACATTAAGCGGCCATTCTAACAGTACTTATATTTGTTTGTGTCATTTCTCACTGCATTGTTGCTTTCAGAGTGGTGGATGCTTGGACAGTGGCAATGCTGGAAGTGGAGAGAAGTGAAGAAGCCTGGTGGAGTCCTGACATGTGGTGGTGGAAAATTGATGACAAGACAGGAAACCAAATATGGAAGGTGGATAGGTGGCAGGTTGCAGAGGTAGAGGATGAGAATGGTGAAGGTTGAGGGGAAGCATCACTGAAACATGCATCAGCTCAAACAGCAACACTGGATGAGTTGTCTTGCCCACATCACCAACACCAGTACACTGCTTCATGGGTGAGAATTCACTTCTTCACTATAATTTTTTAACACTTGCTACTTATTGCGTGATGGGGAAAACAGTTCAGGGTTATTGATTATACTCACTGATTATACTCATCAATATTATGTAACAAGGATATATTACCCAGCACTTTGTTACAAGCAGCCTCATACCTCCTAAGGCACAGATGAGGAAGAGAATGTACCTGGGGCTTCCTTTCTTCTCTGATTCATGTCCCCACAGATCCAAGAGCCTTGTTAAAGATATTCCCCCACCCCTTGTGCATATGGGAAGTTGGGTTAGGGTGAAGTCAACTTGAGACATACATGAAACTTGTTTCAAAGGTTAAGTAGCCTAGTTTTCCCTCTCAGAGCACAGCAGTTTCATTCTTCACCTGTCATTAATAATCTACAATATGTTATGGTAGCCAGTAGGAGTACGCTATTGTGCTAGTGTATGATGTTATCAATGTGATATGGTGCAAAACAGTATTGTGGTAATTTACCCATTGAAGGTGAGTGACAGCTGATTTGACTCAACTTCAGGTAGACTTTTCATATTGGAGTTGTTGTTGTGCTTCCCCAGTCTCTGATCAAGCAGACCCATCAGCCATAGTCAGATAACTGCTTCTGTAGGATCATCCCGTGTAGTGTGCCAGTGTTTCCTCGTGGCTGATAGCACCTCACCACAGTGAAATGCTGGGATAAGTGTGGATGGTTTCCTGGGTGGATGCTACATTTGCATCTCCACCCAGTTAGCAGGGGCACCATGGCAGGCTCCACATCATCCTTTTATTTGGTTATGGTTGCCACCCAGGTGTTGTAATGGTTACCCAGGTTGCAGGAAACCATTAGGCTTGTCACTCACTGTAGAGCCATCAGAACTGGAAAGGAGAGTAATAAATAGTGACAGAAAGATGGTAGAAATAGGAAGAGAGGACAGACACAGGAAAAGAATGATAGACATCCAGTGAGTTGATGATGGCCACCTGCACCTATCCATCAGATATGAGTGGTTAGATGTAGCCATAATAATCCTCGTAGTACAAACCATACACTGTGTATTCCAGTGGATAGGTATAAATTGAATAATCCATGTGCTGGCATCATCCTTATCTACTGCTATCTCTTCTTCCTTTTCCTTTCTCAATGCCAACCTCTTCCTCTCTCAGTGCCAACCTCTTCCTCTCTCAGTGCCAGCTTCTTCCTTCTCTTCCTCTCTCAGTGCCAGCCACTTCCTCTTTCTCTCAATACCATCCTCTTTCTCCTCAGCTCTTTGTCCCAGATTCTCCTCCCTTACTGCCAGTTTCTTCCTCCTCCCTCCCTCAGTGGAGATTTCCTCCTCCACTCTCGGTGTCAGCTGGCTCCTCCTCCTCCTTCAAATGCCAGCATCTTTTTTTGCATAGTGCCAGCATCCACCTCCTTCTCTTCCAGTGCCAGTCTCTTCCTCTTCCCATTCAGCATCAACCTCTTCCTCCTCCTTAGGGCCATCCTCCTGCTCCTCCCCCTTCTTCTGTTCTATCAGTGCCATTCTCTCTTTTCACCTCCTCCTTCTCCTCCTCCTCTTCTATTAGTGCTATTCTCTCCTCCTCCTCCCCCACCTTCTTCTTCTTCTTTCTCAGTGCCATCTTCCTCCTCTTTTCTCAGAGCCATCCTCCTCCTCCTCAATGCTAGGCTTTTCCTCTTCCGTCATTCTCAGTCTCTTCTCCTGCCATCATTGTCAGTCCCCTCCACTTCCATCATTGTCAGTCTTCCACTTCCTCTTCTCTCAGTGCCAGGTTCTTCCTCTTCCACATCAGTGCCAACTTCCTATTGGATGACCTTGTAGGGGTGGTTGCTTGCCTGTGGTTGATGAGTCTGGTCAGCCAGATAGAGTGGAGTTGATCAACAAAAGCAGCAGCAGCCCAACCCCACGTGGTTGGGAAGAAGGCATAGAGTGATAAGTTTTATTATTATTACTAAATACATTGTGTTAGGTAGATTGATAGATGTTTATTGAAGTTTTTCTCCCTCTGAAGTGGATTTTCCACTTAAGCTGTTGTAGTTGTGACCTGAGTTTCATCTGAAATGTGGACTCTGTGGACTACAGGCATGAAGTTGCCCATCTGCTGTAGTCCAGCATCTTCCTTTCTAGGAATAAGGATGTACTTGAGAGACATTTGTATAACTAGGGAATTGGGCCGGACAAATGATGTAAAATGGATCATTTCATCTAAGGCCTCCTTTACTAGTACTTGTAGCAGTTGCAACCTCAGGCTCATCAGGACATAACCCAGTGGACTACTGGCCAAAGCTTCTGTAGTCCACTATTCTGCTGCTGGGGGACAGAGTTGGGATTGAGGTTGGTTTAAGGCCGGTTCACACGAGCAAAATCGCGGTAGTTTTCTTCGCCGATTTGCGGGGGGAAAATGCTGAATTCGGGATTTCTCCTGGAAAGGTGTTCACACGTTCAAGGACTGTAGAGGCTGGAACGCGGCAACAGTGTCTACAAACAAAGATGGTCCACCGTACTCGTATTAGGTTTGCAGTTGTTGCTCTTGCACTTTGCCTACTTCAAGATGAGCCCTGACTGCCACGATTTAGTTCGTGTGACTAGGCCTGTCACACAGCTGTCTGGTGGCTTCAGGGGCCGAGCATAAAATCATGTATAAGATTCCTTGTGTATACCTTTAACTCATTCTTAAATAATCATACTTTTATACTCATGGTCATACCAGTTACACCCAAACTGGAATGAATGTTGACGTGAGAATAGTAGTAGTATTAGTAACGTAAACATATCACATGTTGTATTCGTCTTTGTTCCCAGAGCTTGGCCTTGTTCTGTGACACCATTTAAATCGGCCCGGCGTTTTTCTACCGATTCCGGCAAAAAAAGACCAACACATCGGTCTCTCCGTACTGGCAAAAAAATTGACTGGAATTTCTACCGGTAAGCAAATTCCGGGAAAAAACGACCGCGATTTTGCTCGTGTGAACCGGCCTTTATACAGTCAGGCAGCTCCTTCCTTTAGTCTTATCAGTGTCACCACAAGAAGGTGTCCCTCTCCAGCACCAGTCCTATAGGGGTTAATTAAGACTGTATTAAACTCCTTTACAGATAAAGGGTTAATTTATCAACAGACCTGAGAATATCTCCTAAAAACTTGTTATTTTTCAGNTACACCTGTCTGTCAGTTGAGTTTTGGTGATCTGATTGTATGTGATGATTTCTTGAGGATAAATGTGGGGTGGTATGTGATGATTTGGTAAGGATAAATGTGAAGTGCATAGAGTGGAAAGGATAGGATCTTGATCAGTGAAAGATTTGGAGTGAGGGAAATGTATATACCTTAGAGATGGAGTGTGTGCTTAGATGGTATGGTCTTGGAGAGAGGGGATGTAAAAAAGGAGGTGAAAAGGGTATGAGTGACATGGTAAGCCAAGAAGAAAGTGGTTGGACATGGTAATTTGTTTGCGAAAGAGAGGACATTGACAAGGCTAGGAAACTTACTGGGGAACAGGATGGTTGTGTGAATTAAGAATGGAGGAACACACAAAACAGGACTCTGAGGGGATGCATGCACTGTGTTTGTGTGTGTGTGTGTGAATTTCGTCAGAATCTGGGGCTTGAATGATGAGGGTCTGGTCCCTTTTCAGCGAGCCTGCAGTTTATTAATGTCTCCCTCTGTTGTGATTTTCTCTTGGGGGCCTACTTTACTGTATCCTTAGATGGAAAAAAATAATTGGGATGATGATGATTGCTTGGTCCACTTCATTGTGCATGGTGCTTATGTTTTTCCCTTATTTATTCTTTCTCATTCTTTGTTTCTGGATCATACCTCACATGTTTCTCTGTGGAAATACGGGTTGAGGTATTGGTATGGACATGTGAGGAGAGATGTAAGTTGAGTGGTGGTGGTTGCAACTTGAACCCACTGAACAACAGGAAACCATTCACTTTAACTGGTCGCTTCTAGGGATTGTTTGTTGAGCTTATGTTGAAGGATTGTGTGTGTTGTGATAGTGTGGTGCATGACAGGAGTGTGTTTGGGGGGGGGGATGCATTGCAGTGTGGGCATAAGGGATTGTACTTTGTATTGGCACTGTACCAGGGAAGGGCGATAGTCTGACTCAAAACTTTTGACCTTGATTTTTGTCCTTTCGCAGTTATTTTCAGAAAAAGATCATACAATGGCTTTCCATCCTTTCAGTAGCATTGTCTTTGTGGCAGGCATCATGTTCATCATCTGATCCTATGTTGCCGCATAGGAGCCCAGGGCTAGGTAAGTTAGTCCTGGCATTTAAGATGAGTGACCACCCTTGCTCATCCCTGAGTGACATTACATGAGCAATAAATCCCAATCACCCTTTGGGTATAAACCTCCTCAGGGTCAATCAGACTGGAGTGCCATAATTGCCCAGTAAAATATAGGTGCCATAGTTTGGTTATATGGTTACTACTCAGAGTAGTAAATGGTTTCCTGGTGTACAGGAAACCCTTTGGCTTGTCACTTGGTTCAGACAGGAGGAGGAGAGCATAAAAGACAAAGGGAAGGAAAGGGCAGTCACCCGAGAGTAGCACTGCATCAAGTGAGTGGATGGTGAGTGGGTGGTGGTAATATATTCCTGCAACTCATTATTCATGATAGTTGGTTTTGGTCCAGGTTGATGAAAGAAGGGTAGCTATAGCTGTACTTCTGTATCTCTAAGGTAGTTTGTGAAGGGTGGATGTCATGGAAGGATGGACACATTGTAGCTTGGCTTGGTGTACTTGTCCTGGTGTAGGCCAGCTTCAGAGGGGCGGATGTCTGGTGATTATTAGTTCATGATGGTTGCTGTCTGGCTAGACATTTTGAATGACTTTTGTGGCTGTGTACAATGTCAAGTACAGGGTCATTACAGTCATTGTGAAGTTTTAAATCTTCATGACTTCAGTCTTCTGATAAAGTCAATCTGTAGAAAGGGTTAATGAAAGTTTATTACATTTTTACATAGATTTATTCTCGAGAGTTAATTTTCAACATGCCCACGATCATTACGTATGTGTTGCGATTCCAAAGTTGTGCCAGGTTTTTGTTCCTTTGTAGCTTGTTCCACATAGTTCAGTGTCAGGAAATGATAATGTTATAGCCCTAAACACTTTCCCTTGCTCGTTTTGATTATCACCAGATTCTACTGTTATTTACTGATCTAACTCAGCATTCATGCTGGAGAGAGGATAATTGTAGGCCAAGCTAAGGTATAAGACTATAGTAACGATGTTTTGAAAGCATCGAGTTGTGAGATGTCTGCATTGATGTGGCTTGTGGGTTGAGAAAAGGTGTGTGTGTGTCCATAGTTAACCCAAGGCTATAGGATAGGGTATCTATAGGCAGTGTCAGATGAAAAAGGGATGAAGGTGTGTTTGAGATTTGTGTTTGGCATGATAAGATAGTTGATGTATGGGATAAGGCTGTTGTTGTGCTGTGTATGTAGTGGTGTAGCTTTGGTGGCTTTGTTGGAGGCCTCTGTGTTGAGCTATAGTATTGTGAATCCACTGTTAGGTCATTGACACGGCCAGTCCTGATATTAGAGTGGAGCAGGTACTGCATGGAGGAAAAGGTTTAGCAGTGAAAGTGAGAGGATTCGGGAGCAACTGAGCATCATGACTGATTTCAGTAACACTGGAGTGAAAGTGGAACACATCTACACATATCTATCCATAATTTGTTTAAGACCTTAAGGCACCGTTTGCACACCATTACCATTCCCCTCCCCATTGTATACCAAATAGCATATACAGGAATCCTTCATTAACACTAGATGGAAAGTACTTATAGGTAAAAATGCCTTTAAATGTTAGTTGGGTTCCAGAAAGAAAAATGTCAGTTATTTTGATCAGAGGGGGGTGTGAGTTGGGAGCGGGAAAGTGAAATGGCGGGGGGACAGAGCGACATGGAGGCGATTTGTTTGTGGCCACCCTGTGTGGGATTGAGGCATCTGGCAATAGATAGATAGATAGATTTTGATTATATTTAGGACTGCAAGTAATTGTCAAAATGCTAATTACATAAAAAAACAAAAACTTTTTGTTATCATTGTACCTAAATTGTAAGGATTTTGTATGTCATTTATATTTATGTAGTTTTATACATATTGCTGTTAATTATGTATTAGTTTTTTTTTTGTAATGGTTTGCTTCCTTAAGGAACTCCAACCCAACCCTGCCATCATCTAACCTATCCTTCCTACCATCCCCAACCCTGCC
>JAGKTI010043145.1:0-10009 GCA_018397915.1 Birgus latro
ATGGAATATTCTAAACTTAGGACATTCCAGGATTATGTTAGAAGTATGGTAAATGATCCACCACGGTTAATTCACGCCACGCACCAAATCTGAAACCAAATTATATGAAGAAAGTTTGACTGCCCTACCAGTAAACACCGCGAAATGACACCACAGGCACGTTTTATGGGTACCAGGAACACTAGATAATCTTTAAAAAGCTACGATTTCTGCATTCTGAAGGTAAACTAGATGAGGTGGTTAATACTGCAGCCCCGTTAGCTCCCCCCCCCCTTTTTCTGCTCTTTCTACCATAATTTCTTTCCCAAATTAACCCTTTAATCCGGCACCCAAACCCCCGATTCCCCACCAGTCCCACTATCGTCATAAAATTAAGGGGTGTAACTTGCAAACCGTTAATTTGCCACAGATTTAAAGGAGAAATTCGATCGAAAAAAAAAAAAAAAATACAAACTGTCGTAATTCAAATGCAGGGTTATCTGAAACGGCGAACTGACCCATAAAACTATATTAACATGCAGTGATTTTTTCGTTGGAAAACTGTAACGAACATAATGGCCTAAATTGAAGAAAAATGTGGGAAACTTACCAAGGTCAGTAAATTGGTAATCCTTAAGAAGTCAGGGCCATCCATAAAATAATAAAAATGCCTTTAAAGTGATTCTGTTAAGTGCATTTTCGAGTATGAAGCGCGTCTGTTACTAAAGAAAGCAAATATGATTGCCAGTGACGGGTTAGGTTTGGCTAAGTTTGGTTTAGGTTAGCATTACATGGGTTAGGTTTGGATAGTACAGTCACCATGCATGAATTCCAGGACTCTGAACCAACACGTGGACTCTACTCGTTTATTTGTCAAAACCTGTGGGCATAAGGGAACTTGTGTATTCTATCACACCTGTGTTATGCCGTTTGATTCATTGCAATGTACACTGAGTTGTGGCACCATCAACCAAGAGCATCATTGTTCAATTCTTACAGGGATTTACATCTGATTCCACAATTCTCTTCATACAATCATTATCTATTTGCACTGGCCACCACTGACCATGCCTAACCCTTAATGCCTACAGTAAAGTATGCTTATGTTACAGAGAAATCTCAGCTTACGTGTGACAGGTCCAGAGTAATCCAAAGTAACCTCCCTATGGCCGAGCCCCTCCAGGTAATCCACTGCTCACACTCCCGGGCAATCCACTGATGGCCTGATCGTGTAGGTGTTGCCGATTCAGAATCTCGATGCTCACTGCCCTCCGAAGGCATAATATACTCCCTTCACCATCCATTTGTAACCTGAGCTGGCATCTATCCCCTAGGGTGCCTCCCTTTTCGCACTACCATTAGTATAAGTCAGTGTCGATAGTATTTATCTCGATAACAGATAGGATAAACAAAGCTGGGTCAAGGTGCGAAAGTTTTGGTGAAATTTTGCAAAACGGACACTGGATGCGGTAATTACCTGGGGTCCAAAGATGGCGTCCGTCTGCCTTTGCGCACCACGTCTTCCGTGTTTTGGATGCCGAAACTTAACGCAGTCAAAAAACAAAGTATCCATTGAACAGTTACGGTAAAACACAAAAAACAAAAGGATGAAACGTGCGAAATACGGTAGTCCTTCGTCTCCTTATTTCCTTAAAGATTACCAGTTTGCCTGGCTCTTCCCTTCGTTCTGCTGATGGGCGAAATTCCAAAAATCTTCGTATTCTGGCCCACTTCGCTGTAACTGTAGTTTACCCTCCACTACTTTATTCCAGCTTCTGCCAAGCGTACTTACTTAGCTTGTAACCGGGAGCTGCGTCACTTGCTTGGTGTCACGTAATCGTATGTTAAAATGGCGTGCTAAACGTTTCCACTATTTACCGTCCAATCACCTCAAAGCAGTGGTCAAAACAGCGTCAAACTTACCCCACATTATAATCCAGGCTCGTAGATATAGTCCAGCTTCGTAGATATAGTCCAGGTTCGTAGTTATAGTCCAGAACACGTAAAATAGCTCTCACCACTTAGTCTCACACGGAATCCACAAATATGGCCGCAGTCGCACACACATGGCTCAAGCGCTTCCTTGCTGAGTTCGCTATGTTTACTAGTTAATCATGTGCAATTATGTGCGCATCACAGTACCAAATTACGTGACACACCTCTTCATTACATTATTTTCTTGTAGCATGTAGCATATTTGCTCAGATAGGCTAATCAGACCTAAGTAAAAAGTATAGTAATTTAAAAAGTAAGTTGTACTTGGTAACTTTTTCACTCTGAATATTATTTATTTAAAAAATCCATCAATTTTGTTCCTGTCTAACTCTATAATTTTTCATTGATTTAAATTTATATGAATTGTTGGAGATAATTCACCAGAAAACTAAAATCTCGTTTTTATTATTTCCCCGGGCAATCAAAGCATTCGGATTTCTGTATTTTGGCTCCGATTAAATTATACTTTAGAGGTCGGCAATATAAGAAGCGTCTGTGGCTAAATTTTTGTTAAGCGAGATTTAAGTAAGAAACAGTGTCACAAACAGATACCTAACATGAGAGGAAAAGAAAGATAATAAATGTAAATTACGAATCTTCACCACCATCGTTTCGGATAGCGTCTTCCTCAGTGGGACGTGTTGTTTTTAAAATGCGGGTGATTTAATAGTGCAATTTAACTTGGAAAGCCGCGTTCCTAGACATTCTTACGTTCCATAGGCGTCAAAATAGGACAAACAAATAGTGGAGACACGTTTATAGTGAATCCTGCGCCGCGCCGTTAGTGAAGTGAAAAAGGAACCATCGCTTCGGATAGCGTCTTCCTCTATGGGACGCCGGTTTAAAAATGCCGGTGATTTAACGCTGGAATTTAACTCGGAAAACCGTTCCTAGACATTATTACGTTCCATAGGCGTCAAAATATGACGAACAAATAGTGGAGAACTCGTTTATAGTGAATCCTGCGCCGTCAGTGTAGTGAACAAGAAAACATAGTAAGTACAGAGTTGACGCCAGTATTGCTAAGGTCTTTGTACAGGTAACACATGGTGAACTGGATTCTGCACATTCCTCCTTACGGGGGATCATTATGTAACGAGGACGTCACAGAAGTAGGAAAAAATGGTGAAGAACAAGTGTATAGTGAGTAGTGTACGGTTAGTGCGATGAAAATAAAGAAAATATTGTGAGAACTTACCTGGCCCCAGCACCCTGAGACACACGGGTGAGCTCCCCAGCACCTTGAGACACGCGGGTGAGCTAAGCTGAACTTGATCTTGTACCATCCTCCTTGGTAGGCATCATTACATAATCAGGACGTTACTAAATATCGGAAAATTAGTGGAGAACAACCGTATAGTGAATTGTGTGCCGTTAGTGAAGTGAAAGTGAAGAAAATATAGTGAGAACTGTTACCTGGCGCCTGCAGCGTGATACGTAAACACAGGTGAGCTAAGGTGAACTTATTATGCCCCATCCTTCTTACGGGGGATTATTACGTAACCAGGACGTCATAGAATGGAGAACTAGTAGTGGAGAACAAGTGTACAGTGAATTGTGTGCCGTTAGTGAAGTGAAAGTGAAGAAAATAGTGAAAAGAGTTGCCTGGCCCCAACACCTTGACCAGGTGAACCAGGGTGAACTAGATCTTGCACCTTCTTCCTTACGGGGCATTATTACGTAAGCAGGACGCTGCAAAATAAGGAAAAAGTGAAGAACTAGAGGGGCACTCAGTGGACCTCATCTCCGACAAGAGCAACGTAATTTCCAATCCAATCTTCATAATGGGTTAGGTTTTCTCATCACTGATTAGGGTTTTGTAAAAAGTGTTTTTCGGATCCAGATTCTGTAATACGATCCGGATCGGTTCCAAAATTTATTCGATTTTTCCCTGGGACATGGGCTATCCACCCTCCAAATTTGGCTCAAAACTCTTGAGTTTTTCAGTAATCCTGCCAACAAACAAACAAACAGGAGGGCAAATCACTCCTTGTCGGAGAGAACAAGAGTACAGTGAATTGTACCGTTAGTGCAGTGAAAATGGAGGAAAAATGAAAATAGATGTGGATTTAACACCTGTGGACTGATATATTCTGAACAGACCTCAATAGATGTGGATTTAACACCTGTGGACTGATATATTCTGAATAGACCTCAGTGTCCTCTTGCACGTTACCGTACAGTTGCAAACTCTGTCAATATCTAAACGATAAAAACACCATGAGAAGTTAAAACAAAGTGGAAATAAAGAACAATAGTGAAAATAATTAGTGCTCAGTGATGTGGGATGGAGGCGGTTTTATTGCCGCCTCTCCCTACCGGCTTTATCTTGGCCCATCGTACTGATTAGGTTCATTGGACGCCGCAGTGGATTAAGGTATGTTTATATGGATAGATTAGATTATTTATCGACATATATACATTCATACATACATATATACTTGCATAGGGCTGCATAATATCTACACAACCAACTTATACATCTTTAGGTACTATATGTAGCTCCATATGCATATACTTACCTGCCTACCTACCTACATGTATATTTACTGTAGATACAACCAAAATGCATTCATACATGTATAGCTACTACATATACATACATATATAGATACATAAAGATACAACATGTATATTACGTACAAATATACATAGAAACTTACCTACACAGTCTACACATACGAGCATGCATACATACTACATACATAGACAGCACACATACATACATAGGCTACACACACACACACACACACACACACACACACACACACACACACACACACAATGCTGTAGTGTGTTTTTAAGTTTATTCTTGTTACCTCCAGACGATTTTAATCTGCTTTAATGAGACGTGAAAGTAGCGTGTTTAGATACAGCCTTCATTAACCCCTTCACTGCCAGACATAGCCATTGTGAGGAAGAAAATCGCTTGGTGTATAAAGTTATCGGATTGAAGGGATGTATGCATATAAAAGACATACGTACATACACACATATTAGCTACATACATACATACGTACTTGTATACTTACATAGGCTGCATACATATCTACATACATTGGCTACATGCATTCATACGTTACATAAGTACATACATAGGCTACGTACATACTCGTACATACATACATACATAAGCAACATTCATAGACACGTACCTACATGCATCCTTCTATCCATACATACATCATACATACATGCAGTACATACATACATACACCATACATACATGCAGGACATACATCATACATGCATGCAGTACATACATACATCCTTCTATCCATACATACACCATACATACATGCAGGACATACATACATACATACATCATACATACATGCAGGACATACATACATACATACATACTGTTTATCTAAGATTTTTAATGTATTTGTCTATTTATTGATTATATTCGATTTGTTTTTCCCTCAATCGGAGGATAGGCTTGCTTTTCGATCAGATAACGTATTATTATTATTACTATTATTATTATTATTATTATCATTATTATTATTATTTTGCGGTGGGTGGGGGCGGTCAACATCCACTCACTCGATGTAGTGCTGCTTTGGGTGTCTGCTCTCTTCTCTCTTCCCTCCTTCATCTTCTGTCTTTCTTTTCTTAATTTTTTCCTCTTCCTTCTGCCTACGGGTGACTTTACACTCCCTCTTCTGTCTTTCTTTCCCTCATTCTTTCCTCTTCTATCTGCCTATGGGTAACTACACTGAGTGACAAGTCAAATGGTTTCCTGTACATCAAGAAACCATATACTGCGCTGGGTGGTAACCATATAACCAAATTATGGCGCCTGGTGGTTTAGTGCGTAATTAAGGTGTTCCAATTGGATTGATCCGGTGCAGGTTTATTATCCAAGGGGTGGTTGGGGTTTATCGCTCATTTAATGCCACTCAGTGATGAGTGAGGCTGGTCACCCATCTTAAATGTCAGGTTTAACTTGCCTAGCCCCGGGTTCCTACGCTCAGCTATACTCGTAGGGCGACGTAGGGTTGGATGATGGATGGATGGATGGATTATTGTTGCCATATTATTATTGTTATAACTGCATCATCATCATCATCATCATCATCATCATCATCATCATCATCATCAACTACTGCCACCACGGTACTTCTGCTGCTTCTACTGCTGCTGCTGCTGCTGCTATTTGTTGCCGTAGCATTGTTGTTTACTTCTTGTATTCCTACCACCACCACTTCCACTACTACTACTATTACTACTACTACTAATACTACTACTGCTGCTGCTGCTTCTGCTTCTGCTTTGGTACTGTTCTCTCTCTCTCTCTCTCTCTCTCTCTCTCTCTCTCTCTCTCTCTCTCTCTCTCTCTCTCTCTCTCTCTCTCTCTTGTTCCTGCTGGCTTCAGAGGACATAGGCCTATCTACTCCAGGCGAGATTGTGAACTGGAGGTGTTAGATAGCCTGAACTAACTCCAATTCAATTTGTACAGGAAATGGCACAAAAGTACAGCAAATTAAATATAAAATGCATAATTATGGACTTAGATCGAGACAGAGGATGGGATGGAATCAAGTATAGAGATATATAAGTCGAGACAGAGGATGGGATGGAATCAAGTATAGAGATATATGAGAGGGAGGTGTAAGCTGGGGGGAGGGCAGGGAAATGGCAGGGGACAGGGCGACATGGAGGCGATGTGTTTGTGGCTACCCCTTATGGCATTAAGGCGTCTAGTTACAGATAGGCGCGGGGGACTAATACTATAAATGATCGGTAAGTGTGCAGTCTGAGTAAATAAAATCAACAATGAAAAGATACGTTTACTTTGTTTCGTCTGTCTCATTTATTTTTTAGTATTATGTAATTTATAGTCAATGGTGCGGTCCAACATCGGAAAGGACATTAAGCCGAACCCAAATTGGGGGTAGGGAGTCATTTTCTTCTTTCGAATTTCGTGACAAGACGGATAATCGTATGCCCCCCCCCACCCCCGCCCCGACATTTTTTCTTTTTTTTTTTTTAGTGCATAATTGGTTCGGTGTAGTTTTCAGTATTTTTATGAGAGAGAGAGAGAGAGAGAATATTAACCGGATAATGGTGAGTAAAACATGGGCAAATAGGCGTTGAATGGCGTATGGAGATTTTAAGTACTGATAAATGAGAGGGAATAAGGCGAGAGGTAAGAGGAGGAAAATAAGAGGCTAGAGAGAGAGAGAGAGAGAGAGAGAGAGAGAGAGAGAGAGAGAGAGAAAGAGGAAAGAAGAATATGACACAAAAAAAACTGAAAAGGGGGAAAAAAAAAATGGCCGGTTTCTTCACGGAGGTCCACCAAGAGCCACTTTATTATCTTGTATGTTGGTTTTGCTGTTTTGGCATCGACCTACAACACAGAGATCACATTGAAAGAATATCAGCGTCTTGTCTGCAGAAAATAAGAAAAAAGAAATGGTAAGCAGGGGCGGGTCTTTTCACGGAGAGCCACTGAGAGCCACCTACCCTAAAAAAAAAAAAAAAACTACCCATCGAGCCTATACGGTACTCATTTTTTTGTTCTTAATCGAGGCAAAGATGCACTTGATAAGTTGGTGATGATTGGCTGAATGCAACATGTCCGAATAACATCACTGTACTTCAGATCATTACCGGTAATATGAAGAGAAACTTATTTAGGCTACATATTTACTTACTAACTTATTTACTCATGTTGCATTCAGCCAATCATCACAAACCTGTCAAGTGCATCTTCGCCACGATAAAAAAACAACAACTGAGTATAGTTAAACTGAATGAACTACTTTTATGACAGATTCATCGCAGTTTTCATTTCGTGTGTCCGAGTATGTTCATGCGCTCAACTGTCAGTTCCCTTAGGGCCACCAGTTTTCCTGTGTGCCAGAGAGGAGGAGGGAGAGAGAGAGAGAGAGGAGGAGAGAGCCGACCATGACTGACGTACGTGCTGACAATGCCTGCGACCCGTTGAGGGGGGCTAATAGTCAGCCACAGTTTGCTGCAGCCCAGAAGATCAAGGGGCTGTGGTTGTGGTTTAACTTGAGTGCGGGGTATGGCTTCATCAAATGCCAGGATACTGGCGTTGATGTTTTCGTGCACCGTTCGGCGATCGTTAAGCCGAATCCACGACACCTCCAACGCTCCCTAGGTGATGGAGAGCGGGTGGAATTTGGTCTGTTTGGGACTCCAAAGGGTCCTCAGGCCCGGGATGTTACTGGGCCGGGAGGTGTGGCCGTGCAGGGCTCTGCTCATGCACGGCGACGTCTCACGGCCCAGGGACATCAGGCCAGGGATCCTGGGAATCCTGAAAAGCTAAATCTCCTCGTGGAGATGTGTGTTGCGGCGGCGATGGCTTTCTGTGGGGGTGATAAGGGGGCTTTGCGCGTTCTCCTCCCCAAGNCATGACTGACAATGCCTGCGACCCGTTGAGGGGGGCTAATAGTCAGCCACAGTTTGCTGCAGCCCAGAAGATCAAGGGGCTGTGGTTGTGGTTTAACTTGAGTGCGGGGTATGGCTTCATCAAATGCCAGGATACTGGCGTTGATGTTTTCGTGCACCGTTCGGCGATCGTTAAGCCGAATCCACGACACCTCCAACGCTCCCTAGGTGATGAAGAGCAGGTGGAATTTGGTCTGTTTGGGACTTCAAAGGGTCCTGAGGCCCGGGATGTTACTGGGCCGGGAGGTGTGACCGTGCAGGGCTCTGCTCATGCACGGTGACGTCTCACGACCCAGGGACATCAGGCCAGGGATCCTGGGAATCCTAAACAGCTAAATCTCCTCGTGGAGATGTCTGTTGCGACTCCGAAGGCTTTCTGTGGGGGTGATAAGGGGGCTTTGCACGTTCTCTTCCCCAGGATCTTTGAGGAGAACGGGCTGCCTTGCCTTGTCATCCCCGAGTGCTTCGCCTGCGACATACACTCGATTCCCCGCCGATGGGAGCGTAGGGCCCGGCAGCGATGATCTGCTGCCCCTCGTCAGACCCCGAGGAAGAGGCTGCGACTCGAGGCTCCCCTCAACAGGAAAACTGCCACTCTCTCTTCTTTTGACGACCCGGCACTAAGACCATGGATCAGACCACGGCACAAATACACGAGCAACCAGCGATGACGGAGGAGGGGCAGGAGTCTTCAGATACTGCCTCCATGGGCGAGGAAGCGTCAACCGGCTCCTCGGCCGAGGAGGAGATTCGTGAGTCCTCCCCTCCTCCAGCAGTGGAGGGCCCTCCATCTCGCCCTCCAATCATCGACCTCAAGGATCGGCTAGATGTAGCCTCCTACCACCATTTCCTGACCCTCGATGCCCACACCTGGTCGTACCAGCTCGGAGCCACGACCTACACCACCCTCTACGATCTGCTCCAGGCTGCCAACAGGGTGAGGAGATCAGACCCATCCTGATCATCCGCGGGGAGGAGGCACGTCTAGCCGATCTTCGAGTCTTTTATCACATGCTCCCGCCACGACTGCGATAAGAGCTCGGCCGGTAGTGGCGTGAGGCTGCTCTAATTATTTTCCTCCTTATATTTGGTTGACCTAATGTCCCCCAAGCGGACGATGGCCATTAAGCCCCAAGGAAAAAAAAAAAGCTACTCTTTGCTTGTTCATAGTAATTAAAGGACACAGACCGTTATCTTCCTTAACAGAACAGATTAAATATATTGTTCATGTTTTTGATGAACAGTTGAACAGTTGAGTGTTTTATTCCCAGGAACACAGAATGTGAGTACTTAAAAATAAATATTATCGGTCATCTGGCATCTATTGCGATGATATCATCGGCGGCCAATCAGCTGCCGCGAATCAAACACACCTTACCCGTGCCATACATCTCGGGTGCCCAGGTCAGGCAAATAGGATGATGGGTGGTGATCACATTTCGACATACCGTACCGATTACTTGATTGGACAGTATCACAAGTATTGATTACGGATACCAATACCTATATACATTTTTTTTTTAATAGATGAACAGAGGGAGGAAAAGAAAAGAATAATCCATACAACAGATTACAGGTGTCCTCCATACATAAAAAATATGTTAACAGTTGG
>JAGKTI010043146.1:0-10009 GCA_018397915.1 Birgus latro
TCTCTAAATATATTCTCAGCCATCTTGCAGCTCTCTAAATATATTCTAACCTATCTTCTTTTCAACCATTCGTTCATCTTTTCCAATTAATCATTCTCCGGTCTGTCTCCTAACCAATCAATCTAGTATCATCCTGAAATAATATCAACACTCTACTGCCCAATTCTTTTCCTATCGTTACTCAGGTCAAACCTATCTATCACTACTTGCATTCAAATTACCTTTTACCTCAAATTAATGATCCTCCAGTCTGTCTCCTAACCAGTCAAAATGGTTTTCCTGAAATAATACCTACACTGTTATTCAATTCCTTTTCTATCTTCACTCAAGGCACCTACCTACCATACAAATTACTTATTGCCTCAGGTTCTTGGTCAACTAATTCTTAAGGAATTCTCTTCTCCATCTAAGCAATCCATCATCCCTCTCTTTTACCCAGTCATAAGCGAGTCAGTCTTGAGTCATTATCCTCTCCTCCATCTATGCAATCCATCCTTCCTTCCATTTTCTCCCAAACAATCATCTGTCATAATCCTCTTGTCTACCCATCCAATGCATCCTTCCTCTCACTTTTTCTTAGTCATAGCCGAGCCATCAATCTATACTTCTTCTTAAACAATTGTTCTTGAGTCATTATTCTCTTCCATCTATCCAATCCATCCTTCCTTACACTTTTCCCCAAACAATCATTTGTCACAATCCTATTGTCTACCTAACCATTCCATCGCTCCTTTCATTTTCTCCCAAGCAAAAGTTGCTGTTATTCTCTCTCATAATTAATGTCTTGCCCTAGCTCTCAACTAATCCATGAAAATTCTTCCCACCTCCAACAACTGCCTACTCAGCCTCATCTATCTTAAAATCTTTCCAATTCAGTCACTTTCAATCCTTCCCCCATTTCTCTTTCCACACTTTCAGTCCCCATTCCATCTTTTATGTCTCTACTGTTAATTTTTACGAACGCTGTTTGAAATCGAGAAAATATTACGTATGTGCTCCCTTCCCAACTTCTGTTTTGTTATGCAAGGAGGGAACTAAAACCCAAACCCCGCAAGACTGCTCCTTAAAAGTCAAATTCAAGATCCGTTTATTTCGAGATGCCCTTGACACTGCATTTAAAATACTGGTTATAAGAGGCAGTATGAAATTCGGACAGAGGAAGAAGGATCGAGCTGACATGTTGCATTCATGAAGGACTGGGGATAACAGTTTAACTCTTGCATTAGAGAACTAGACAGAAAAGGGATGAAGATTTACTGCTAGACAGATGCTCCGTGCCCACCATAGTAGTGGGGGGAGGCACGCAGACAGTCCAACGGAGAAGCAATGAACACTGAAGTAGCAACAGAAAGGCGATGCAACAGAATAGCGAGGAAAGATGAAAGGAGCCAATAAGAGAAGAGAAGTTGGAGGAAGTCAGTAAGAGGAGGAGAGTTAATGAGACGAAAAGCCTTTGACTCCACCTAGTTGAGAAGAGCTGTATGTGGGGAGCCTCCCCACACAAGTGCTGTATTCTATACACGGGCGGAGAGTCAGTGCACCTCCCAGGAAAATAAGTAATTCAAAGACAAACGACCACCCCTTACGGGATTATGCCGACTGGCTGTAGGTAGATAAAGCCTACAACTGTGCAGGGGTAAAGAAGGCACAGAGGTGGCCTGAAATTTACAAGACATGTAATGTGATCTTTCCAAGTTAAATCCCGAGAGAATGAAACCGCAAGTATCTTCAGTGATGATGCAAGACCAAGTTGGATATTAGGGGAAATATTTATGTATGCCTGTTGTTTTGGTATGTGGAAATATTTATATGACTTATTTTGGTTAATTAGAGGAAATATCTAGGCTATGTATCAACAATTTACTGTAATTAATTCAAACCATGATTACAATGACCTCAACTGCATTTTCCATGCAGTTCCCAACCAAAGAAAGTGGTATTTTCCGATATCCTTATCGTGGGATACTCAATTATTGTGACATTCCATTATATTGAGCAACTGGCACACTCCAAAAGTGGATTCCATTACCACAAACTCAACTACATTGTCCCTACAGTTCCAAAACAAGTGGCATTTTCAGACCTGCTTCTTATACTCGCAGGCTTAATCAATTATTGTGGCATTCCATAAACTGTGCAACTGGCACACTCCGCAAGTGGATTCCACAATTTATCCGTGTGCAGTCATAATTATGATGATATTAAGAAGCGTAACCTACCACGGAAAACAGATGGAAAGACATCTTGAGCTTCACATGTTTTCCACCAGTTCTGGCATTTCAGGATCACTGATATGTGGTATCATATAACTGGATTCCACATTTTAAGCATACTGACTAGCGTCGAGTGTGACTCGAGGTTCCCATACTTTCATTTACGCAAACGACCATTATTCACTTTCTAACAAAACATGAACCTCCATAGAGCAGCACCTTACACTTATTTCTGCACAATAAAACACCAGTATTGTCATATTTCACACATGTACTAATTTTCAAGCAAGGGAAGGCCAAGTTCCGAAGTCCATTCTGTTCTCCAGACGAAGTCCATGGATCCCTGAATGACATCCACTTTAATACAACTTTTTGTCTAACCTTACTCAAAATAACACACTTCAGCTTATTTTCTTGCCGCATTCAGCATAACACTTTCAATTTAACATCTGTTTTCTAGTCTCACCACGTAATACTTTCACTAGCGCGTTGATATCTAGTTTTAACATAATTTCCATACGGAAGCATCATCCTCAACTTTATTTCTGCACTGTACGTCCTTTCTTGTGCATTATTTACACTTACCAATAACTGTGTGTGTGTGTGTGTGTGTGTTTTTTTATCAACACACTATTTATAATCAGGCACTTTTCTTATTTTACTTCCATTTCAGTTTCTCAACACTGTAGCACCATACGTATACACTTACTGTACTCAAAATGGTTCCTTTCTTAACTGATCCACTTCTAGTCAGTCTTGCTTTTCCCATTTCCACATCAGCTTTCGTCATGTTTGGCCAACTGCACCACCTGGATACACTGCCTTTTCTCACCTTAATTTAAAATCTCTTACTCACAAGATTTGCATCCAGTAGGCTAATTACGCCTAATTTTAAAATTCTGTATCAACACTCCCAGTCTAACTCTCTGCCCCAGTCCAATTTATCGTAACCATTCCTTGCAGTCCTCTTTTCACCGTAACTTCCAGACTTATCTTTTGCCAGTCTTCCCACATGACCCTACCTTCCAGCCTTCCTCTCTCAATCAAGCATCTTGACTTTCCATACTCTCCCTCTCTTTTTCCATGACTATATCTATTCTTCCTTTCATTTTCTACCAATCACACCCTTTCTTCAATCAAACCAATACATCCTTTCTTTCATTTACTCCTAATCACTCCCGAGTCATTACCCTCCTCCACCTAACAAAAATCCTTTCATTTACTCCCAAACATTCAATCCTATGTCATTACCCTTTCTATCATCTAACCAATCCATCATTCCCATCGCATACTCCCAAACAATCATTCTTGAGTCATCCCCTCCTCCACCAACCAATTAATCATTTCTCTCAATATCTCCCAATCATTCTTTTGTTGTCACTTCTAGCTAATTTCCTTTGTCCTTGTTCTCTGCCATTCAATACAAAATTATTCACGCTCCCAATCCATCTGTGCTCAATCTGATCTCTTATCTCCCAAATACTCAATAGCACTGTCCTTTCCCTCACAAATACCTCTCATTACTAATCCTTTCAGTTCATTATCACAATACATTCCCAACTCCTCTCTCCAAACCTCCAGTTGCCAATCCATCTCTTACCTTCAAGTATTTTTTTCTGGTATATTCCTTCATGCCAGTATCTCTTCTCACTCATATTAACCTTTGTCTCTTGTTTACTTAAGAGGATACATTTATTAATGACTATTACTTGGTGTACTAACAGCAAATATTCATGTACTGAAGACTTAATTTTTCCTGTAATCTTCACCATCCTCACCACAAAGTAAACTGCATTTCCCTCTCAGTTCATCCCCCTCCCACACACTCATTGCTATTTTGTTTTTCTCCCCCCCTCCCCCCAGCATAACACTGATTTCTACACAGAAGCACCTTCCTTGTGCTTATTTCAACGCAATTGTAACACTGACATTTTCATTTAGTAAAATTTAACTTATTTTCAACTTCACAAGTCACTTACACTCTGCATTATTTTCTAGCCTTATGGAACGTAAAAATTTCATTTTTTTTTTTCTAAAGTATAATTTTCACTTTAATGTTTCATTTTACCCACAGGTAACGCAACACTACTTCCATACAGAAGCACCTATACCTCAACTTATTTTTTTTACACACATGGGTCCCTTCTCATTATAGTTACACTAACGATAACTCTCCTTTATTTACTCTTAATGCTTACACATTTTCTGCATTTCTGGTCAATATCCAGGTTAACATAGAAGCTACACTCTTAAGGTTACTTAAAGAGCCACTAACACTTTTCCTTATTTTCTAGCTTTATTCAGTGTAAAACTTTCACTTTTAACGATTTTTTTTCTATATGCAGCATAATTTTCACATCAATCGTTTGGTTTTAGCCTGAGCTAACGCAACACTAAATTTTCATACTGAAGCACCTATCAAACAACTTTTTTGGCACACGTGGGTCCTTTCCTTCAATATATTTACACTGACAGTAACTCGTTTTAATTTACACTTAATGCTTCCATATTTTCTCATATTTTCTGCATTTCTGGTCAATGTCAAGGTTCTGCATGTGGAAGCTACACTTGCTGCACAATTACGGTCATCTTTACTTGACAACGTATTCATATTGATTTATACTCTCATAATTACACTTACTCGCACTAGTTTCAGCACACACACAGGTACCGAATATACACTTATTACACCACAATCGGCTCCTTTCTTACACTATTCATACTGATTAATATTTTCTATAATTATGTAACTCCATCTTGTGCAATATTTGGGATAAATAGGTGCGTAAAATATGTAGTGGTGTTGGGGACAAAACGAGATAATGCTAATATCGTGTGTGCAGTGTGTTGGGAAGAGTGTCAACAGATGTCACGCGTGAAAGGATTGATCTTGCTGGTGTCACTTGGGTGCAAATTTTGCTATCTGGGAGACATGTTACTGTATGTGCTGGAAGTAGGGCTGGAACTAGCTCTGTGGCAAGCGTAATAAGTGGTTGGAGGAAATTCAGGGAGATGTTACCTCTCCTGATAATGAAAGGGCTCTCCCTCTCTGCTCAGGAATCTTGCATGCAGCCAGTGTTAGTGTAATGCTGTCTGGTAATGAGACCTGGCCAGTAGAGGTGAAGCATATTTGTTGGCTCAAACATACAGAAATGACAACTACTTGATGGATGCGTAGTGTTTCTGAATCCGAGGCCAGGGTGGGGGAGGTGGGGGCTAGGTTTATGATTGACGGGCTGAGAGGAAGGATGGGGCTTGAATGTATTGATGTTGTGATGAACAGGGATTGATTGAGATGGTTTTGGCATGTGGAAAGGATGAATGATGACAATGGATGCAAAAAGCAAGAAGTATCAACGTCGGAAACAGTATTGCAAGAGGCAGACCGAAAAAGACCTGGGACGAGGCCACAGTGTGTGAAGACGGGGATAAGGAACTGAACAGAGAGGCTGCCAGAGATCGAGCAGTGTGGAGAGTCGCCATTAGGTGACCAAGGCTGACACATGCACGTTGAAGCCTTTATAAATGACACGATACAATGTACCCTAACATTTACATGTATTTTCTGCGTTTCTATTCAGTAGTTTCTCACCGTCCACATCAGCTTTTGACGTGGTCTGGCTCCTGCAACACCTGGGTGCCCTGCCATTTTTTTCACTTTAATATGTATCTCACGAACTATGTATACAATCTGAAATTTATGTCTACCCGGTATTTGTAAAGAACTATCACACAGACCTCTCGCTCTCTCTTCCTCTCCGTCACCATGCCCAATCCAATCCATGCCCTACCCAAGTTTTGCAGACCTTTCTATGACCACAACTCCTAATCTCTCGCAACCAAATCCTTCTCCACATCAAACACTACCAGTTTTTCCCATCTTGTCTCCCTACCAAACATTTGTGCACCCTTTCACTGTTCAAAACAATTTTCCATCCTTCTCTAGAATGTCTCCTCCTAATCTGTCATTTGTCTTCACTTGTAAATATATCTTTCATTCCTTCCTGTCCAAACGTTCTCTCACGACCAATCGACCACCTCTGTCGCCCATACTCTCCGTCTCTATTTTAACGACTATACCTTCCTCTCTTCTGCCCAATTACTCTTTTATCAGACCCCTCTACCTTCCTCTCTTCTACCCAATTACTCTTTTGTCAGACCCCTCTACCTTCCATACCCTTCCTATCACCTGAAAGTTTAATTTCTCTTGACTAAACAATCCTTCAGATAACCTGCCGAGGGAACTCTACTTCAGGGTAAACCTAAAGTACAGAAACCTACTTCAGGGTAGACCGGAAGTAGGGGGGGTGGGAATCATTGGGGCCCATCTTGAGGATAAACCCCAAGAAGAGAAGTATAGAACAACTGGGAGATCAGTTCAGGGTGGATCACAGCAGGAAAGCGGAGTGAGCAACCCAAGGGGTTTCCACCTCGCAGGTTCCACAGGGTCAGAATCGAACCTTTCCCATTTATCCCAAATGGTTACACGGTACTCAGAACAACCCCTTCCACTCAAGTGGACAATCGAGAACCCACTCCAACCCGCTGATCCCCAACCCAAGAACGTTCACCCCACAGCAGCACCACCCAAACTCAATCCACCCCTTTCTACCTGGTTTTGCACCCTGATGAGGGGTGATCCTCAGGCAACTTTCAGCTCCCTATTTATACTATGTACAAACAATACCTGATCCTCTCTTCCAACAAATCCTTCATCTTTCTCAAATTAATCCTTCTCTATTATCACCTGACCAATCATTCCAGTCTCTTTCTCCTGACATCAGTATCAATCAGGGCTGGGGTCAATTATGAAGTGAATTGGAAGTGATTAAAAATTTACAGTACACTCAAATAAACAATAAAATATAGTTTGCTATCACAAAAAAGGTAAAAAATAATTTGAAACATCATTTTAATTCCTTCTGTTAGATTAACGGTACTGGGTAGATTAAAACTGATTTTGAATTGAAAACATTATAACTGAATGAAATATCGACCATAATTAACTGAACTGAACTAGAATTGAAGATTTCTTTTTACGATTGAATTGAATTAACCTGGAATTAATTTAAATTTTATTATAAACTGGAATGGAAATAAACTGACAAAAATGAATTGTCCCCAGCCCTGATATCAATCATTCTAGTCTATCTTCTGACATCAATTCGAGTCTCTGGACAAACATTAATAGCAGCATCTATCATATCAATCATTCATTCATTCTCCCCTTCACCTGACATCAATTTCAGTCATTCAAGTCTCTATCCTGACACATCAAACGTCAATCATTACAGTGCCTCTCTCCTGACATCAGTATCAACTATTCTAGTCCCTTTATCCTGCCATAACTTCTCTAGTGCCCCATAGTTAACACCAGTCCTCATTCAATACAAACTTGTCAACAGTCCATTCCATTCCAACAACTCTGCGCCAAAACGACCTCATTCTTCTCACACCTAACCACGTATTTTTGTACCATGTCCCAAACAATCCATAAAAAGTTATTTCAATCAACAAATTCTTGCTCAGTCTAAACACTATCTCCCTATGCAATCCTTGTTGTCCTTTCCTAAATTCCTCCACACACAGCTATCTCTCTCTCTCTCTCACTAATCCTTTCAGTACACGATCACTGTCAATCCATTTCCCAATCCTCTTCTTCCTCACTTCAAGTCCTCAAATCAAATCATGCTTTCATTTATTTCGTTCTTATGTTTGTCTATGCCAGTCTCTTGTTTCACTCTTGTAAATTTTTGCAAAGTTTTGTGAAGTTAGGAGGAATCTTTATGTACAAGTGCCTTTAAGTGGGGAAATCCCCAGGAACTGATGAAGTGTGTGGTGAGATGCTGAAGAACAGAGAAGAAATTGTAGCAGAATGGATATGGAGGACGTGCAGATAAGCCTGGAGGAAGGTCGAGCTGCCGGGGATTGGAAGTAGATACAATCATTCCCCTGTACTATGGAAAGGGGGAAAAAGAAGTAGCTATGTGGTAATCACAGGGGCATTTGTCTTCTTAGTGTAACTGGAAAAATATATGACAGGATACTTATTGATAAAGTTAGGGAAATAACAGAAGAATTAGTTGGAGAAGAACAGGGACGTTTCCAAAAGGGAAGTGGCTGTGCAGATCAGATATGCATCCTAAGGTCTTTAATGGAAGTTTCCAAAGACGAGGAAGGAGTTTTATGTGGCCTTCATGGATTTAAACAATGCATATGAAGGAATATGGAAAATGTTAAGAACATATGGAGTAAATGGGAAGCCGCTGAATGCCGTGAAGTGTATGTATAAGGGGGCTAATGACGTAGTGCGTGTGGAGAGATTGAAGCAGGGGTGTGTCATGTCTCCATGGTTGTTCAATCTGTATACGGATGCGGGTATAAAACAGATACAAGGTAGGATGGTGGATGTTGGAGCGGCCCTAATGAGAGGGCAGCGTTTGGTAACTTGTTCATTTGTTTGCAGATGGCACTGTATTAAGCAAAAAGGAAGAAGAAATGGGAGGCTTGGTGAATGAGTCTGGGAGTGCGTGTAAGAAACGGAGTCTAAAGGCAAATATTAGCAAGAATAAAGTTGTGGACTTCGAGAATAATGAAGTCACTGAATGCACAGTATGGTTAGGTGGTAAAGAAATGGAAAAGTGAGTACCCGGTACATTTAAATACTTCAGTAGTGCCATGAGTAAGGATGGAAGTTTAGAGGACGAAGTGCTTCAAGGAGAACGACAGGGAAGAAAGTTTGCTCGTACTTTGAAAGCAGTGATTAGAAATAGGGAACGGAGCATAAAAGTAAAAAGGTCGCTGCATGAACTCTAACTTAGGGAAGCGAACCTTGACCTTGTTGGAAGGACACGTCATGAGTAAGAACAGTAGAAATGAGTTGTTTGAGAGGAGCATGTGGAGTTACATGGAGAGACACACTGAAAAATGAGGAAGTAAAGGAGCATTGTGGTGTGGATGAGGGTGTGATAAGCATTAAGAGAAATACAAAGGTAGTTTGGACATGTGGAAAGGATGGAAAGCATGACTGACGAGGGCAGTGTACGAGTGAGGTGGACGGAGACCGAGGATGAGATGGCGGGATGGAGTGGAGAGGTACACGAGAAGGGTGGAGAGTGAAGTGGGGAGCAAAATGGCAGGGGGCAGGGCGACATGTAGGCGATCTGTTTGTGACCATCCCTTACGGGATTAAGGCGTCTGGCTAAAGACATAGTGTAATATGAAAAATATTATGTACGAGTATTGTTTAGTGTAGTTAGAGAAATTGTTTATGTACAAGTAGAAAGCTGTTTGGCATAGCGAAAATATTTACGCATGACTGCTGTTTAGTGTAATTAGAGGAAATGTTACTTATGAGTGTTACTTGACAAAAGATACAATTAAGTACCGGTTTGAGTGTTGATGATGTAGTTAGAGGATTGTATTGATTCATAAGTGTTTGGTGCGGTTATAGGTGTTGGGGTAGATAGAGGATTGTATTTATTCATGAGTGTTTGCAGTTATAGGAAATATAAGTGCTGTTTGGTGTAGTTACAAAATATTTATGCATGAGTGATGTTAAGTGTAGTTAGAAGTGTTCTGAGTGCTGCTTGTCATGGCTGGAGGATGCATTTAATTTAGTGTTGTTATTGTAGCTAAAGGATATATATGAACGGCTGGCGTAGTCTGAGAAAAGATGTATCCGTGCTGCTTATTATAGTTTAAGGAAAGATATATCCGTGCTGCTTATTGTAGTTTAAGGAAAGATGTATCCATGCTGCTTACTGTAGTTTGAGGAAAGATGTATCCGTGCTGCT
>JAGKTI010043147.1:0-10009 GCA_018397915.1 Birgus latro
GGGGGGTCCTAATGGCATTAACATTACCACTGTCAGCATGTTTGAAGGCCATGGGGAGGGTGATATAACCATCGTAGCTTCCTAACTTCATGATGTCCACCAACGAACACCGATGATCAGACTTGGACGCTGGTTCCACTACTAATAAGATCGATGACTGCTGGTTGGCGGATTCGGGAATGATAGTTCTTGGGGCTGGGGAACTGCATTTCGAAGTTACTGGAATCTGTGAGTCAGTTTCTCTTGAGTTTGTTTGCGAATTATGGAATTTCTTTTGCTTCTCTTCGCTACTACGATTTAAATTCCATGAGGGTAACTCTAGATTCCAATCGTCCTCTGTTCCCCTGGCTGTAGCCGTTGTTGGCACTGATTCGTGGCAAGGAGGGTGAGGACTTATATTGGTAGATTGCGCTCTGCTTTCAGATGATGCATAACGCAATTCATAGTTTTCACAGGCGGGTGGAGAAACGTGGTTCGCGTGTGGTTCAGGAGTTGGTAAAACTGAACACGCTATCAGATCAGTGGAGGAACTCGTCTCCGGTTTTATAACACTCTTTGCGGTGCTAAAAACCACGTCTGGTATCTGGATCTGCACTACCCTATCAAATCCATCATAGTTCTGTTGATCTAAAGACGAGAAAAGTTTCGAAGGGTCAAACTGAGCCCCTACTTTTTGCGACAAGTAATGTTCTCGTGCAGATGTGTGATGAGGGACGTCGTGTTGCCAGCTATCAGTGTCGGAGCACGAGGCGTGAGGGAAGGAGGGGCTGAGGCTGGGGTCTTGTGATGGGGTTATGATGGGGTAATTTTGTGGTCTAGGTTCATGTCGTGGTGGTGTGGGTAAGTCTGGAGGGTGGGAGGAATGGGATGGATGGGGGTGAGGATAGTGAATGGGGTGAGAACAGTGACTGGGGTAAGAGGGATGGGGTTGTATGGGGTGGGAAGGAAAATGATGCGACGAGTTTATAGAATGCGAAGGAAGGTGGTGAGAGGAAACCAAAGCATGCGCACTGTGGAAAAGATGAGAACAAGGAGAAATAAGAGGAGAAAGAGAATGAAGCGAGTGAGAGGTGTCTGGGGCGCGAAAAAAACTGTTAGGTGACTGACCGTTGTGGTAATGAGGTGAATGCCCATTAGGTGAGTGAGACGGAAGGTAGGACTGACTTAAAGGAGAGGAATGAGGGAAATGAACAGTGCTGTGACAAGACTGAAAATGTTGAGTGAAAGAGGTGATGCCTGTGGAAGTCGTATCATATTGCCCTGGGTCCCAAACCTGCTTCCAGTTATTTGAGCCGTCCTTGTCACTGCCTCGCCTTGCATGGGAATATTGTAAGTGGGGTTGTGGTTGTTTTGGAGTGCTTTCCACTCTCTTCAGGCACCCTTGTGAATCTTGGGTTTCATTTTTTCTTGTATTAAAGGGCTGCATTTCTGAGAGTCTCTGAAGAATGGTTCCCACAGGAGCAGCTGGCGTTGCAGTCCCATCTGGTGGTTCCCGATATGCCAGCTCTTGACCCCCTGTGGAGTCCCCCTCGATTAGCTGCCGGGATTGGTGTACGGTGCTGGGGTAATCGGCAGGATGGCTGGGAATGTTGGACGTACGGCTGGAAATATGGGGAGAGAGGTTGGGCATACGGTAAGGAGCGCTGGGAATATGGTGGGTAGTGTCTGGAATATGGGAAGTACGGCTGGTGCGTGGAAAACAAAGACTCTGGATTTGGAAAGGAGGGCTAGGAGTTTCCTGATTAGAGCTTCCCCAGGACCCATTAAGCACAAAACTGTCACCAGTAAAACTTTCCCTCAGAACTGTTGTAGGCTGGGTTAAGACAGGGGAGAGTGAGGACCGAGACAGGAAGGAACTTGGGGAGGGTTGAGTGGCAGGGTCAGAGTCTTGCGGTGGTGGATGGATGGTGGATGCGGGAACGACGGTGGAGCGACACAAGGCGTTCTGGATCTTCTTATACAGTGGAGGGAAGCGAGAGCACAGGGAGTGGGTAAGGCATGGCGCGGGAACAGAAAGGTGGCGCTGAAGAGAGGCCAGAGAGGAAGTGTGGGTAGTGGCGGGGGAAGAGGACGTTGATGTAGAGGAGAGAGGTAATGTGGGAGAAGAAAACGTTGATTTAGAGGATGAGAAGATTGATGTGGAAGAGGCAGGGCAATGAGTGGAAGGTGTAGAAGATGTAATGGGAAAGACATGGACGGCAGGGACACTGGTCACGTTGGCTGACACACTGTTATCTGGGTGCTGATTAACTATATTATCCAGACTAGGTTTTACCACCCTCAGAAACCTCTCCCTTGAGCTTCCTCGGCTACCTCTCACATAAACTTCATCTCGTCTACCTCTCAAACTATATTCATCCCTACTGCCTCGCATACTGGCTGTATTTTTACCACTCCCTTTGTCATGGCGAGTGCGAGGAACCAAACTTGCAACTTTCTTTAGCCTGGAGGTTGTTGCTTCCAGTCCAACATCACTCCAAGATCCTCTGCCATTATAAGACATGGAGTGGCAAGAAGGGCCAGTGGAATTGGTTGTGGTGTAAAGTCGTCTGTGGGAAGGGTCAATGGAACTGGTTGTGGTGTAAAGTTGTCTGTGGTCTTGGCTTTCATGATCCTTCTCCTTCTGGCCTAATACTGTCTCACCTCCAACAACTGGCCTGGAGGAGCTCACAGCCGCCTCTTCAGCACACACAAATACCTGATGTTGATTTCCTCTCAGTCTGCTGCAAGTACTGAAAGATGACTCCCCAGTCATCGTCCCATCATTCTCCTCTGGTACTGCCCCCTTCACGCTTATATTTCTTACAGATCTGTTACCTACTTTACAACGGCCAAATCTTCTCTCCTCTACTCTTAGACATCTTCCTCGTTCATCTTTTATTTCATGATTTCCCGCTGCCTGTTTCTCCTCTGTCCAACTTCCTCCTCGTCTCTTTTGTATTTGTGAGCTTTTTGATTCTTCTTTCCTTATATTCCAGTCTTTCACTCTCCACCTTTTTGTCCCATCTCCCAGTAACCCCAAACTTGCTGTCCCCTCTCCCATTCCCCAGCCTTCCACAACCTCCTTCTCTATTTCCGAACCTTCTATAGTCCCCTCCTTCCCTCCCCAATATTTTACAGTCCTCTCTTTCATTCCCCAAACTTCCACAACGCCCTGCTTTCTTCCCAAATCTTCCACATTACATTCCTTCATTCCCCAACCTTCCATAGTTTCCTCCTTCATTCCCCAACCTTCTGCAACCTCCTTCTCCAATCTCCCACCCGCTACAGTCCCTTCCTCCACTCCACTTCTCACGACATTAAGGCTCATTGCCCGAGGCCTGTTAGTTGCTGTCAACTTCTTGCGTATATTGCTGGCGCCAGATGTTGTATGTGGCCAGTTCCGACCGCAGCCACCAACACCACCCTCATTACCTATACCACGACCCACACCAACACAACCACCACCACCACCTACGTCACCTTCACCACCACTATCACCACTCATACCTCTAGCACCATCACCACCCACGTCACCCTCACTGTCACTACCATCACCACCACTCACGTCAACCTCACCACTATCATCACCATCACCCACGTCAACACCACCACCACCTTCACTGCTTATCCCCCTATTCTTAATACAACACTCACCTTCGTAATTCGTACTGCTGTGCTTACCCACCTGATTCTCCCCACGTCTTTGCTCCCCTACCTGCCTCTCCCTGCTGCTTTGACAATTAAACTGGTTTTCTCTTCTCCCAAGAACTTCCCCCTGCCACTCAAATCCCCTGCTGCATTTTCTTGGTTTTTCCTTGTTGCTATGCTTATTACCCACTTGTTCTTCACCTCCCTGTCCATCACCCTGTTTCTCCCTGTCACCCTGCCACATCCTCTTTCTTTCCTCTCCCTGGCCACAACCCTGCTTTTCCCTGTCACCCTGCCACAACCTCCCTCCTTCCCCTGCGTCATCAAGAACACCTACTCTCATCATGTCATCTTTTGCTCCTGGTCTACTTATCTCCCACGTCTTCATACACAAGCCACTGTCTACTCCCATGCTATGTCCAAAGCCAATCTTGTAAGTGACAGATACGGAGTCAGTGGTGGGCTGAGGGGTGCACGAGACAATCGTAGATGGTGGATGTGGTGTGGTTGGGTAAGTGGTGGATGAGACTATGGTACTGGATGGATGTGAAGTGACTGAAGGAGGCGTGTGAACAAGTTGAAAGGAGTCTGGTGCTTGAAGGGTATGGGGATAGGTAGTTGGGAACCGAGACGGAGGGATGTGAACTGAAGTAGTCGGGAGAGAGGGATGATGAGAAATGTGGGTATATGGTGGTTGGTGCATACATGGATAAGAAGCAGGGGCTTGTGAGGCAAGTGTATGGATATGAGCTGGATACAGCCTCCCTTCATTATGCTGAGAGAAGTGGTCATGAATGCTCGAAACACAAGGTGAAATTTTAGAGTTGTCCCGTGAATGTCCCTCCACACCTAATTCCCTCCCTACAGTCATTCCTGGGCATCCCTGGTATACCCAAGTGCGGTCACTCGTGTCACTGTCAGTATCAATGTCACTCTCAAAGTCACCCTTACTACCTACAACACCTCCATCATCATAATTACCAATATCATCACTATAATCACCACCAATATTATAATCATCATCATCATGATCATCATCGCCACTGTCCTCACTCCCACTCCCACGCCCGTCTTGCCCGGCAGTAAAAATACTTCCTCCATTACACTTGTCGCTGGTCACTGGCTGCCAGTACTCACAGTGGTCGGTACTGTGGTCAAGATACTGATTACTGGTGGTACTGTTACCCTGTCCTCCACACCAGTTCAAACTCCATCTGTCTACCTCGTGCCGAGCTGAGATACGCGGGTAGTGAGGATGTGAGAGAGAGTAGTAGGAGGGTGAGTGTGGCTGAACGGGTGAGTGTGGGTGCATGGGAGACTGTGGCTGTGGGAAATGCATCTGCGGGTAGTGGAAGGATAGGTGGCGAGGGGTGGATGATCGTGAGTAAGTAGGAAGTGACTGTGTATGGAAGCGCCAGTCGGAACAGAAAGTTGGTGATTGTGGTGAGTAAGAGGATAGTTGTGGTTGGCGCGTGGATGGCAGTGGTCGTGGAAACCAGTGGGATGGCTGAGGAAGGAATATGGGTGACTGTAGTGAACGTTGTTGGTACGAGGGATGCGAATATGGATGCCTGTGACTTGTTACATGCATATGGTTATTTGCAATGCCAAGCTTATAACTCTCCTTCGTGCTGGAATAATGAACTGGAGGTAATTCTGGTCTTCCACGAAGCAGTTCCCTCCTCATTTCGTCATTCTCATTTTTCTCGTCTTTTTCCTCTTCCTTCCTCCACACACACTCATTCTGGAATGTTTCCTTACATCTATGCTTTCTCGTCTTCTCAGCTTTTTCACTGGCCAGAATGAGTGAGCTGAAGGATTTTGTCCGTCCCTCTATCCTATACCACCTTCTGTTATCACTGTCTCTCCAACCATCAATAATTTCAATCCCCGAGCTCTCTCCGACATGCTTTTCTGTTTCCTTAGCATTACTCACTCTTTCATTAGTCATACACTTATCATTCACTAGTCCATTCCACTTCATATAATTTTCCTCTATTCTGCCTTCATTCCCATCCTTATAATTATTCCCTCTTCTCCCTTTGCACCTCTCGTTTGCTGGTCCACTCCCGCTCCTAATATTTTCCCCTCTTTTCCCTGTACACTTATTATTCACAAGTCCAATCACGTTTCTAACATTTTCCCGTCCTCTTCCTTTATTTCCTACACTATCATTCTCCTCTGATCCCCCTCCATTCCCCTCGCCCCTCTCCCTCTCCACCAAACAACCCAAACATGTACCTTCGCCGTTCAGATGCGCCCCACGACTTGGACACGACAACTGTGACTTTTCGGTGCTTGGGTTTGAGTTCCACGTGTCAGTATCTCCCCTTCCTCTTTCTTCGTCTCTGGAACCCTCACTATCGGTTTCCGAGGCGTAATCTAGGCGGCAAAGAATGCACGTTTCCGCAGTACTGTCTGGAGAGTTGCCACACGCTGATGCTGATAATGACGATGATGATGATGATGTACGACGACTGAAGGACGGGAATGCAGAGCTGACGGAGGGATATCCAGATGAGAAGGAAGAAACAACGGAACAGCCAGAGGGAAGTGACGCAGAAATGTTTAGAAACCGAGGGGCTGTGGATGATAAAGCAGAGACAAAGGATGAAACAGGAGAAACAAAGGAGAAAGCAGAGAGGGAAGATGATGAAACATATGAAAAACTGGAAAGAGAAGAATTGCGGGAAGAATAAGAAGAGACCAACGGAAAAGCAGAAAAAGCTGACGGGGAAGCAGATGAAGAGGAAGACGCATAAGAAGAGACGGAAGAAGCTAAAGAATAGACGGAAGAAGATGTTTGAGAAAAGACGGAAGAAGACGCATAAGAAGTGATGGAAGAAGACGCAGGAGAAAAAACAGAAGAGGACGCAAGAAAAGAGACAGAAGATGAGATGGAAGAAGTCGAAAGAGAAGAGACAGAAGAAGGCATACGAGATGACATGGAAGAAGATGCAAGAGGAGAGTCGGAAGAAAATGTAAGGGGAGACAGGGAAGATGCAAGTGGCGTGACAGTGGAAAACGCAGAAAAGACAGAGGAAGACGCGAAAGAAGATAAAGAAGAAGATGCAAGAGAAGAAACAGAAGTGCACGCGAAAGAAGAGACGGAAGAACACGCAAGAGAGATCACAGAGGAAGACCCTAGAGTAAGGGAGGAAAAATAAGAAGAAACGGACGGTGAGGCGGGAGTGTGGATGGACTGATACAGGTGAGGCGAATTACTCTCAATTCCAGGAGTTTCCCAGGCAGCCACGTTGCTACCGTCGCCTTCCCATGCCTGTTCCTTCCTCTCGCCATTCATATCAACTTCGACATCGCACTCACCGAAGTCATTTGTCGCGCTAGGCCAACATGAAAGTCCGTGGTCCACCCCTTTATTTCCGGTGCTGATTGGATGCTGGCCGGGGTGAAGGATTGGTGATTGTCGGGTGTGGGAGAGGACTACTGATGATGGTGAGTGGGACTGTAGGGGTGCTTTGGTGTGGCAGTTTGGTGGTGTGGATGAATATTGGGTGTGGTGAAGGATTGGTGATGATGGTGAGTGGGATTGTAGGGGTGCCTGGGCGTGGTGAGGGATTTTTGATGCGAATGACTGTAGGATGTGATGAGGACTGGGTGGTGCGGGTGATTGTTCGGTGTGGGGATGTACTATCGACAATGGTGAATGTGTATGTAGGAGTGGTTGGGTGTAGCGAGAGTTTGGTGTTTTGGGCGACTGTAGGGTCTCGTGAGAGTTTGGTGATGTGGGTGATTGTAAGGTGTGGTGAAGGACTGGTATGGGTGAATACTGTGGTGGTGGTCGTGGCTGGAATGGTGATGAGGTTGAAGAGTATGACTGTGGAAGGGGCTGGGACTGTGTGGTGTGGTAAGGATTTGGTAATGATGGTGATAATCGAGGATGGGGCGGTGGTGATGATGGTGAGTGGGACTGAACTGATAACGGTGATTGTGGTGATAATAGTGGTGACTGTGGCAGAAGCAGCTCGGACGGTGGTAGAGGTGAGAGTGATAGTGGTGGTGGTGGCGGCAGAGGCAATGATGAAAGTGGTGGTAGTGGTAGTGATGGCAGTAGTTGTGATGAAGTTGGAGGAAGACATGACTGAAGTGACTCTGATTCTCGTGGTGATAATACAAGTACCTGAGACTGTGGTCGTGATGGCGGCAATGGATGAGTTAGTCGTAGTGGCTGTAGTGACTGGGATGATGATAGTAGTCGTGATGTTAGTGGTAGGCTCTGTAGTGGCATTCGTGATAATGGTGGGGATGGGGAGACTGACAGGTGTTCTTGCATTGGTGGTGGTGAGGGAGAAAATGTTTGTTTTTCTTTTCGTAATGGTGGTGATGTTGGTATTATGGTTGGTGTAGGTGATGGTGATAATGTTGGTAGTTGTGATGGGACCGGTGATAATGACAGGAATGGCTGCGACACAGAAGAAAGCGGTGGCGATGATGATGGTGTTGATGGTCGAAGGGATGGTATAAATGATGATGATGATGATAATGATGATGATGATGATGATGATGGTGATAACAGTATTGATGTTAGGGAAGGATATGATACTAATGGTGACAGAGGCAAGGATACTGAAGGTTGTTGTGGTGTTAAGGAAGGTGATAATGATGACTGTAAAAAAAATGGTAATGATGGTGGCAGTGACAGCAGTGAGGATGGCAGGGATGATGGTAATGATACGGATGTGGTAGATGGTGATGTTGATGGAGGCAGTGGAGAGGATGATAATGTTAGTAGGGAAGGTGGTGGTAATGTTACTGATTGCGGTGGTAGTATTGGTGATAATGGTGGTAGGACTGGTGAGGACGTTGCCAATGGTAATGGGGAGGGTGATAATGTTGGTGACTGTGGTAGTGAAGGTGGTGGTAATGTTCGTGACTGTGTTGGTAATCCCGGTGACATTGACTGTCTGTACTGGTGGTAGCTGGGGTCAGAATCACACCTCACCCCAACAACTCCACATCCGCCACTGCCCCCTCCTCCCACCAGCTTTGCTTCTTTGGGTGGGCCTTCTGCTTTCTCTCCATCATTAGCAAGCCTTCCTCCTCTTTCCACGTCCCTTCTATTATCCTCTCCACTTCCTTTCTCATATGCTTTTGTGTTTTCATTAGCCTCTCCGTTTCCTCCCTCATCTTCTTTTGCGTCTTTATTCTCCTCTCCGTTTCCTTCACTTTCTTTTCCCAGTGTGTCATCTTCTTTTGTGTGTCTGTCGTAGTCTATATTTTTATCTCTTAATACACTGGTTTTCTTTGGGATTTCTTTATTCTCCTCATTCCTTTCTTCAATTCCTTCTTGCTGGACACTAGTTCCTTTCACATCTATGTTATCTACGTTTTCTTTTCCTAGCACCTCTTGTTCTTCCTTATCGCCAGCATGCTCATTGCTTGCCTGTCTCTCATGCTTATCACCACGCATCCTCAGTTTTTCCTCTTTCGGATATTCATTTCTGGCACAATTCTTTTTTCGTCCTCTCTCACCTGATTCCTCTTCCAGTTCCCTCAACACCTGATTATTATCTTTATCCTCGATATTACGAAATCTTACAGTTTCTTCGTATGTTTGCTTTTCAATTCCTGTAGTCTTCTTAAATTGCAATTTACTTCCTTTTATTCTCAGCTCTTCAACCAGCCACATATCTTCTTCCTCCCTCAAGGCAATCTCTTCCTCGGGTCCCTCGTTGTTTCCCTCCTCGCTATAATTTTCGGTTTTCTCTTCTTTCTCATACTCTCCTTCGTGATTATGACTCGGCTTTCTTTCCTCTAATTGCCAGCTTGGGTGTGCCTGCGATCCTTCACAGTTTCTTTTCTCTTCTTTAACTTCACACTCCTCTCTCTCATTTGGGGGGCTTTTTATGTTCGATTTCTCTGGCTCTTCCATTCTGTCTGCCCTCATATCATCGCTGTCTTCCCTACTTCCAGCTGTTTCTCTGATATACTCTCCTTCAGTGTTATTCTTTCCCATTTTGCTTTCTACAGCACCATCTTTCTTCATATTTGCCATGACCTTTGTCTCCATATTTTCCTTTTTCCTGATCTTTACTTTTCTACCTCCTTCATATTTTTCTTCTTTCACTCGTATATTCGCCTCTATACCTGCTTTTGATTCCATTACCAACTTCTTTTTCATATCTCCTTTCTCATCTTTGTAATCTTTTCCCCCTGTACCTTGTATCTCCTTCACTCCCGCCAATGATTCTCGCCACATAAACTTCACTGTTTCTCGCTGATCACCTCCACAGCGCTCGTCTTCTTTTCCGTCGATCTTTTTACAGTTCTCTTCATACGCCTCCTCGTTCTCTTTCCTTCCTCCTTCCCCTTCTTCCTCTAGCCCCCTGTTCTCTACTTCTACCTCCTTGTTCTCTTC
>JAGKTI010043148.1:0-10009 GCA_018397915.1 Birgus latro
TTTTTATCAGATATAGACCAAAGTTTGTGAAAGCGTTCAGGTTAAAGAGATTCGATTTTGAAAACAATCAGCTGAAGGTCAAGGTCAGAGGGAAAAATCAAAGTCAACGTCATTGGAAAAAGTCAATTCAGCTTTTATTTGACCTGAACCAACGTTTGTGGAAGGGTTAAGAGTTGCAAGAATGGAGTAATTCGTTTTTGAGAGTAATAATCTGAAGGCCAGTGTTACAGGGCAAAGTCAAATATTATGTTCCTAGACCTGTTGGAGGGGGGCGGGTGTTGTGCTCTCCGAGTGTTATTTTATTTTTATTTTTGATGAATTAGCTTTTAACCTATAGGATTGGAAGAAGAGAAAGTCAAACAGACTTTCTATTGCACAGTATCCCAAGTGATAGAAGTTAAGAGCTGCAAGGTGAGAGCCATTCCAATGCTACAGCTAACCGTTACCCCCAGTCCTTCATGTATACAACAGGTCAACTCTGGAACTGTCTTCCTCTGTCTGCCTTTCCTGCTTCCTATGACCTCCAGTCTTCTAAGCGCAATGTGACCAAGTATCTCGAAATGAATGGATCTTGAATTTGGCTCTCTGTTATCTTTTTTTTTTTTTTTTTGAGGGAAGAATCGTGCGGGACTTCTAGCCTTTGGTTCCTCCTTCCTTGCATAATAATAATAATAAAAACAAAATGAGAAAGTGTGGCGGCTCAACATAGGGTGGAGGTGGTGGTGGTGGATTGAGAGGTAACGGGTGGCAGGAGAAGGAAACCAGAGCAGGAGACACCTAGGATAAAGTGGTGGAGGCTGAAGGAGGAGGATCTGCGTAGGCAGCTTAGGCAGAAAGTTTGGAATGAAGTTAGATCATTGGAGAGGGTGCAGGAGTGGTGGGAGGAAAACAGTCGGGTGATTCCGAGAGTGAGGGAGGAGGTTTGGGGCAAGTCAACTAGGAGAAGACCTCCTGGGGATAACGAGACGTGCTGGTAGAACGAAGAAGCATAGAAAGTGATAAGGACTAAAAAGGATACCAAGAAGAAGTGGGATATCATCAAGGAGGCCCGGAGATAGAGAAGCCTATAGACGGGTAAATAAGGAGAAGAGGGCGGTAGCAGGAGCATAGGTGTAGGTATGGAGCGATGTGAATTAGGAGTTGATAAAAGCGAATGAGAGAGAATATAGAAGAGGTGGAGTCTCGAAGCAAGTCATCCAGGGTTTTCACTCAGATCAAACAGACAAAGGAAGATGAAGGAGTGATTTTATGTAACCAAGACAAAATCAGAATTAAATGGAAATGATGGTGTGAAGAGCTGCTGAATGAGGAGAATCTGAGGACAGTCTTTAACGATGAACTCCCTACTGGGGGTTTAATTGCAGATATAAGCAGAAAAGTAAAAGTGGCGCTGAAAAGAAAGAAGAACGGGAGGGTGACGAGGCAGGACAGGATACAAACGGAAGTGTAGACGTGTATGGGAGAAGAGGGGATTGATTTGGTTTGGGGTTGGGTGCTGAATAAATTTTATGTGCATGAGAAAATGCTGGATGAGCAGAAAAATAGTGCGACTGTATAACGAGAAGTATGACATACAAGACTGTGGTAGTTATATAGGGATAAAGTTGATGTCGCACACAGTGATGGTCTGGCGAAGGTTTACAGAGAGAAGACTGAGGGAATAGACAACAATAGTGGAGGAGCAGTTTGGTTTTATGTCGGGTAGAGAGAAGACAGTAATCATTTTTGTACCAAGGAGGATCCTGGAGAAAGATTGGGAAAGGTAGAATGAGTTGCATCTGATATTCATTGACTTGGAGAAGGCCTATGACATAGTACAACGCCGGGAAGTCTGGAGATGTTTAAGAGAGAAGGGTGTTCCGGAGAAGTATGTAAGAACTGTATAGGTCATGTTTGAAGGGGTGAGAACCTGCAGGTCAGAAGCAGTGTGGGACTGAAAGGAGAAATTTTTAGTCAGAGTTGATATGCATAAGGAATCTTGTATAACACCTAACCTTTTAATCTTCTTGTGGATGTGGTAGCTCGTAGGGCAGAAGATCAGTCCCCCTGGAGCATGCTCTTCGTTGGTGACATTGTACTCGCAACATCAGAAGAGGGAGGTGGAGAGAACTTTAGAGGAATGTAGAGGGCCTATAGAAGACAGAGGACTGAAGGGCAGTAGGAAGAAAATGGAATACCTAAGGTTCAGTCAAGACCCAAAATCAGACATTAGTTTGCAGGGAAAGAGATTGAAAAGAATGAAGAAGTTTACATATCTAGGATCGACGGTGCCGGGAATGGTTACTTAAAAACGGAAATAACCCACAGAGTGCAGGCGGGATGGAGGAAATGACGATAGGTATCGGGGGTGCTGTGTGATAGAAGAATGAACGTGAGGCTTAAGGGTAAGGTGTATATAAAACAGTGGCGAGACCGACACTGATTTAAGGAACTGGGATGCGGGCGGTGACGAAAGCACAGGAGGAAAAGTGTATAACATGTGGCCGAGATGAGAATGTTGAGATGGATCTGTGGGGTTACAAAGTTGGACAGAAGTAGAAATGAGAGAATCAGGAGGACCATGAAAGAGGGTGAGGTATCCAAGAACGTGCAGGAAAGAAGACTTAAAATTGGGATGGGCCCGTGATTAGAAGCGATAAAGATTACATTGAGAGGAGAGTAATGGCAATTGAGGTACAAGGACGGGGAAGAGAAGAAGACCAAAGAGAAGGTGGATGGATTATGTGAATGATGATATGAGAGAGATGGGGGGCTGCGGGGGAGGAGGTGCAGGACCGAGTTGTGTGGAGGGGATTGGTCAAGTACATCAGCCCCATGTAGAAATGGAGAAAGATGCAAGGTACAGAAGAAGAACAAGCAGCAATAGTTACATTTAGAATAAAGGAAGAACACTTGTAGTGAGGACATTAATTGGTCTTTAAACCCTTCCATTTTGCTACCGCCAGGAGAACTTATTCACCTTAAGGTATTCCTCTTGTAAAGAAGGGTTGATTCTGTAATAAATAAATAAATAAAAGCCAGGTTTCTCTGCAACAGCAAATCCCTTCATTCGAGTGTCTTCAAAGCTGAATACAAGCGTCTGGCGGTAACAGGAAGAAGGCCAAAAATATACACTCGTAGTAAAAACCCTCACTGGAGATGGTTTCCAACTTTTCATTCAGTCGTATGGCGGCAGCAAGATTAAGTCCGTGTGGGGATGAGACGAATGAAGTTAAAACATGGCATCATACTAAAGGGGTTATTGGAGAGTTTTGTTAACCCTTTGGCTTCCAGGATCTATAGACAGAATATTATAATCGTGTAGCTGTGGTAGGGATATAATATAGAAGTGACTGTAGTGAAGAAACTGCGGTGCTACTGTAGTGTGTGGTCTATCGGTACATTTAAATTATAGTATGAGGTTAGGATAGGATAGGAGAGGTTAGGTTAGCTCAGGTTAGGTTAGGTTAGGTTAGCTTAGGATAAGATAGGATAGGGTAGGTTAGGATAGGTTAGGATAAGAAAAGATAGGATAGGTTTGGTTAGGTAAGGTCAGGATAGGATAGAACAGGACAACCTAATCTAATCGTACTCATCCTATCCAGTCCTGTCTTGTCTTGTCCTGTCCTATCATAACCTAACCAAACCTGTCGTATCCTATCTTGTCCTAACCTAACCTATCCTATTCCATCCTATCCTAGCCTAGCCTAACCTAATCTAACCTAACCTAACCGATCCTATTCTATCCTATCCTAACCGCAAGCTATAATATACTTTAAATGTCCCAGTAAATCGCACATTATAGTAGCACCGAAACTGCTAACTATACGTGAACTAGCCGGTAGCTCATTCAGTACGATGACGTGTGTGTGTGTGTGTGTGTGTGTGTGTGTGTGTGTGTGTGTGTGTGTGTGTGTGTGTGTGTGTGTGTGCGTGCGTGTTTGATACCTGTAACAGCCAGATAATTTAGTCCAGCTGATGGAAGACCTCAAGAAGTGAAGAGGTTTGTTATCACTTCACCACAAGCAGCGTCCCATAGGCTGAGTAAACTCCCGTAGCGGTAGGAAGAAAAACTTTAAAAAGGCTCCATCATACTGAAATTACTGGTATGTAATCTGGCTGTGAGACATTAGTGCCTAGCCAGTTTAAGACATTTTATGAGGCAGACAGACAGACAAACACAAACGGAGAACGGGGTGTGTACGTGAGGGAAATAAGTACGTGGCATTTGACACGAATGTCAGTCTCGTATATGAGAGGGGTGGGTGGGCTGCCACTACTAAGTGCGATCTTTTCTAAGTTGACTTATACTGCCTGGTGGTAGTAATATTTGAAGACAATGTGCGTCATAATAGTGAAGGATTCACATCCATCTGTTAGTCGGATACTCAAATCTAATTCTGTTTTGCCGCACCCAAACGGTTTTATTCAGTTTAGGGGAACATCTTAACCCGAAGAGCTGGTGAAGTCTACATTTGAGGAGCTTAGGTTGGGAGTGGCCTGGGACTATACTGGTGCAATACAACGTGCCAGAGTTCTACCTGCATTTACCTCGCCTCTATAGTGCCACGTAGTAAGAGCAACCACTGCATACGCTTCGGAACCGTGTCGAAGAGGCTTATGTGTGCTCCGTCTCACTCCCTCCTGCCTCAGTTCTTCCTGGCTCACTGACCTTTGTCTCGCTCCCTTCCCCCTCCACCCGCTCCCAGCCACTCAGTGCGAGTTTGACGTGATGTATGTGATATGACATTCGAACTCATCAGTGACTGTAAAGGCATTCCATTAGCAAATAAAGAATTCTATGGGCATTTTAGTGTGAAATCTTCCACAATGACGAAATAGGAGCTCATTGTTGTCTTTACCCTCACACCGGACGTAAGCTTTCCCAGCCCACCATAGCTCTTGACCCCTCTTCTGTGTTTTTGCCTACAGACATAATAATCCTGGTGGCAGAACGTAAGGATCATTTAGTGATGCATAAAAGTGCTAGAGACCCCGAACAGTGCCAAAGGAATCAGAGTAAGTTGAAACGAAATCGTGGGGAGCAAAGTGATGGGCATCGTGATATCACAATCCCGGACAGGTGTGTGGGTTCTCCGTGCAAGTGCGGGTGTCTTGAGAAGGTTGGGCGTTAGCAAGTGAAGGCGATCATCACTGATTTCTGGCCTCTAGATAATTTTGATGCCCAAAATGCTTATCTGGATAAGTGTAAAGAGTGCGTCAATACAGCGCGGTCGCGGGTGAGGGCGAGGTCATCAGGACATACAGTGAAATATATTGTTAGATATGCAAGTAAAGTGATTATTTTGTGTACGCTGTTCTTTGGGCACATACACAGAATAATTCATAGACGTGTGAGTACATTTCGAAAACGACAGTTTATTGAATTTATTGAGAACAAGCGTCTTGGTACACGGAGAACTCTTCCTGAATGCTGTGTTGATGAGGGAATCAGCACATTCGTTAATATCCTGCAGTAATTAATCCTTTCACTGCTATGGGGAACCTTAACAATCCAGCAGACGTTAACGACTCCGAAGATTCCGACGACAACATGCCAAAGTACTAACCACGCCCTCCTCCTCCACACACCACTACAGTAAGGCATATATTCCCCTCAGGACCTGGTAGGTTTATTTATGACCAGTATTTTTGTCATTGTTAATAACGTTGTGTGGTTATTAAACACCATATGCGCATAACAGAACATTCACGCTTTCATTGACTCATTCTTCAAAATTTATTTTTTATCTGAAACTACTGCCTATAATCCTTCGTTAAACTACTCTGCATTATTCTGCACTAAAATAATTGCTCTACTGTGATCTTATCCTCTGACGTTTCTTTTTCGTGTAGTATATAGTCTGCCGAAAGGCCACATTTCACATGGCCGTTTGTCTACTTAAACGTTTATAATTGGGGGATGATTTTCTACACTTCTCAAAGGTTTTTTGTTTGTTTTTCATCGTTTTTAACTACGTTCGTTGATACTCTCCTTTTCTTTGTTTTCTATCCGAAGCGATTGTCCTGAAAATTGCTGTACAATGATGTATCTTGAACTGGCATCTGATGACACTATACTCAGATTCTCAGTTTGTTGCTGAAGTTACTGTATGGCCCCAAATGTGTAAAAAGACAAACACACAACTAGACACCAACACAAGCATTGCAGTAAAGGCACGTGTTCTGTTCAGCTTCGAACGCCGTTACGGTACGAGGGATGTTCGATTCAAACAAGTCCTGTAGCTCTTCACCGCCAACTAAGTTAGAGGATTTTTTTTTTTTTTTTATAATGTGTCCGACTCTGGGTATAGGCTTCTTAGCCTGTTCCCATGGCCCTGTAGCCCTCCTACACACCATACACCTACACATGTCACCACTTAGGCTCTAACGCCCACTGCCCATCTTGAATACATGCTAGGGCTGTCTGGACTGGTGTATTGGTATTAGCGGGGGTGTTTTTAGAGGTCGGCGGGTCGTCTGGTATGTTAGTAAAGTCTGCTTTAATGATATTCAAATCCTTAAACTGTTCTCTGCCCCAGCAGGGATTCGAACTTGGGTCCATCCGGACTGCATGCCACCTCTCTGCCAATTCAGCCACCGCCTCCCCTATGTTTGTCTGTTTGTTTGCCCACACGATATCTCCAAAAGTTCTCAATGAATTGCAATAAAATTTTGTGGAAGGGTGGGACATGGGCCAAGAAAAAATTGATTAAATTTTTCGGGGGATCCGGATCAGGATCCGGAGTATCTCGCACAATATCTCCCAAAATTCTCAATGGATTTCAATGAAATTTTGTGGAGGAGTGTGCCATGAGCCAAGAAAGAATTGACTGAATTTTAGGGCGGATCCGGATCCGGATCCTATGTATCCCGCACAATATCTCCAAAAGTTCTCAATGCATATCAGTAAAACTTTGTGGAGGAGTGCTTTCTGGTGTGCCCTGTGATTCTTTTCAGTTTAGGTTCGAATTCACTCAAGGCCATATATTTATAAATATGAGGTAAAACTTGGGAAGTACTGATTTGCTCGCTAATGTAGCATATGATATATTTTAGTCTTGCTATCTTCAGGCGATTGTATCAAGCTTTCGAGAGCAACTTCGAACTGGACAAGTAAGACATAGCCTCCCCTCAGCCATTCGCTGAGAAATATCTCTCTGAAGCCAAATAAAATCATGTGGAGGCGGTGTGGGTAGAATGAAACACGTTTTCCGACTAAAGAGGCTATTTGTTGAAAGCTCAGTTGTGAAAGAAAAAAGTTATAAAGACATTTATGTATAGCTGCGAACATAAAGTTAATATCGATTCATTTTACTGTGATAAATAACAAGACGAAGGGCCATTACCTGCAAAACCCCAGTAATGTGGTCTTCAAAACCCAACGTTGTTTTTTTTACTAGTACGTAAATTTCATAGCTGTTCGACCGGAAAATGAAGGTAATTTACTGCGAGCAAAAAAGACAAAGATTATTCTTACCAATAAAAGGTGAATTATCATCAGATATACTCACCCTCTAATGCATCTCAGTCATCCAAGCCTGCTGAAATGGTTTTGATTATGAGGACTCAAAGTGTCGTACTCTAACAGACTGGAAATTTCCTTACCTGTTCTTTACTGAATTATTATCCCACACTTCGCCTTAGTATCCTCTTGGTTGTTATTCATGCAAACTTTGTAGATACTAAGGCGGTATAAATAACATACGAGAGAACAGTACTTTTCAATATGCAAAATAAATTGCTAAGGAAAAGGTGTTACTAAGCCTCCTGTACCACCGAGAATATACCACAATGACCATGGTTATACCGCAGCTGTTGCATCCTCACAGGAAATTCCCTCCCTCTCCTCCGAAAGGTGGATGGTGGTCTAGAGAAGAATCATAATTCATCTGATTCACATTCAGATGAACCTGGGGACACAACAACAACAACAACAACAACAACAACAACATACAGCAACAGTGTTGTGCATAAAGGTGAAACTGCGCTAGTATGGACATGAGAATCAATCAAGAGCCACTTAATACTCATGTTCCTCTAACTTACTCCTAGCTGAATAAAATCGTGTGGCTTTACCTTGAATAGATTACGAGATTTGTCTCGACGATCATAAGCTTCATGGTACCAGCACTGCACTCACAGACTCTAGTGCTCACTCTCAGCTGAATAAAGTCACCAAGAGTTGTGTGGAGTTAGCTGGAAAAAATATTAGAGAAGTGGCAAATTCGAGAGAATTATGATGGCATGCTGGAGCTGGTGAAGAGAGTCGGGCTGGAGGGAGACGAAGATTCAGATGAAGAGGCAGTGTGTAGCGAGATATGAGAGAATTGGGTATCATAAATCACCGCCAGAAATTGGGCATTTACATAAACCTTCCCCCTCCCGGATTGACGGACTTATTCTTGGTGATATAGAAAGCCTTGTACGGTACCACTCACCCTTAGCGATTTATTATGCCTGCGCGCGAAACCACAAGGGTGATATGCATTTGGTCCGGTTCCTTTGCCTATCTGTTAGCAACAATGGGGAACAGACACAATTGAATGGATTTGCACCAAATTTCGTATAATGACTGACGATCATCAGAGGAACATGTGATTAATATTTGTTTAAAGAAAAATGTATGTTGTAGGTCAAAAACAAGGTCAGCTCAGACAGTTTTGATCCACTTTTAACCAAACTGGTGGTAGATTTGACGGACGAGAGAAGGTCAAGTGATTTAATATGGGGAGTGATCGGCCAAAAGTAAGGGTCCCAGGGCACGGTCTGAGGTTCGGCTCTTTAACTATATTTTTGACTTGCAATGGATCAGTCTTGGTGGAAGGGATCAAAGTTTAGTTTAGCTACAACGAATCGTCTCTGTCACCCAGTCCTCTGCCATCAAGCTGCCCTTCCTCCGAGTCACACCATCCTCATTCTTACTTGTATACCTGTAACCCATCCCTTCATAATCTCGATCTCATCCCTCCCTCTCGCCTTCAATCTCACGTACATATACTCTCTTAGTCATTCTCATAATCATCTCTTTATATGGCCAAATCATCTCAAGCAATTTCTAAAGCTTTCCAAAACATTTAATCACCATCACAACGCTTCTTCACCACTTCCTTTGTCTATTTTTCCATGTCACTCCACATCCTCTTCTCAGGTAATTCATTTCCACTCTACTCACTCTTGACTTCTGCCCTTCGAAAAGAGTCCATACTTTGCACCACATCCGTATGTTATAGTGCGGACCACAAAAATAATTTGGAACTTCTTTACCTCCATGATCTTATCGCTGTTTTCAATGCAGTTGCAACTTTTCTTCCCGGTTGTATCTTTTCTTCCATTGCATTATTTAAATTTTCATCCATGCTCCTCACACTTCCTAAATATTTGAAGGCTCTCACATTCTGCATTGTCTGACTATTAATAGGTAGACTGAGATGGTTTGGGCATGTTGAGAGGATGGAGGGTGAAAATTGGGTGGGGAAGGTGAGAAGTGTGAACGTCGGGGATAGGGTTGTGAGAGGCAAACTGAAAAAGACCTGGCACGAGGTCACAGAGTGTGATCTCGGGGATAAGACACTGAGCGGGGAGGCTACCAAAGATCTACCAGCGTAGAAAGCCACCATTAGGTGACCAAAGCCGATGCATGCAAGCATATTGGAGCATTTATAAATGATTTTAAACGATACAGTATCATCAAGAGATAACAGTACAAGCAGCTTCCATACAAAAGGATACCGAAGTATATGAAGAATGATGAAGGAAAGGTAGTGGTGAACAGTAAGGGTATTAAAGACGCTTGGAGAGAGCATTATAACCGGTTACTGAATGAAGAGTTTGACTGGAACAGGAAAGGTTTGGAGTCAGCGGATCCAGTGTTTGGCCCTTGGCCTTTGATTGATGCTGCTACTGTGAGCAGGGCAATAGCAAGAATGCAGGTGGGGAAGGCGGCAGGTGTATATGGGTTACTGCTGAAATGCTGAAAGCCTCAGGAGATTTAGGAGTGCAGTTAGTTATTGATTTGATAAATACGATT
>JAGKTI010043149.1:0-10009 GCA_018397915.1 Birgus latro
GTGTGTGTGTGTGTGTGTGTGTGTGTGTGTGTGTGTGTGTGCGCTTACGTGATTGCGTGCGGCAGGGGACTGCAGATTATGAGGCTTGTGCTTGTTAGTATAGATCTTAATAGGGTTGGGAATGGCGGGTTGTTAGGAGGGTGGAAAAGGAGCTGAGGTGGAAGTGAACAGGATAGTAGTGGATTGGGATAGTGATGGCTAGGCAGAAGTAACTAGTAGCCACAGTTGGATAGGGAGAAACGTGGATGCAATAGGTAAAGGAACATGTAAACAGGATGTGGATAGTATGCGGTTGGTTTGGGTAAAGGGATATGTGGATAGGATGGGCGGGGGATGTGCTGTGGGTGGATAGGGAGGACAGTGGATAGGGAGTGTGTGTGGTTTTCATGGGTATAGCAACATGTGGATAGGATAGGTATGGGGAGCAAATGGGTTGGGAAGGCAGGATGGATGGTAGATGGGGAGGAAAAATGGGGAATGAAGTAAGGTTGATGGGGAGGCTGGTGGGTGAATAGAAGGATATGGGGGGTAGGATGGGGTTGATATGAAGGATAGTGATAGGGAGGGATTTTAGGGGTTGAATACAGTGATAGGATGATGTATGGGTAGAGAAGTACATGGCATGAGGTTGACAGAGGATGATGGGTAGGAAGAGAGGGAGGGAGAGTGATGTGGGGTAGGACAGATGAGATGTGGTGTGAGATGGGTAGAGAGAGAGGTGCATAGGATGGGCCTGTAGGATTGTTGGTAATGAGGAAAGGGAGGGAGAGGGAGGGATGATCATGACAGGGAAAATGGTGGAGAGGGAAGGAGAGTGTGGCATGGGAAAGGGAAGGGGCATGATATGGGATGGGCAGTACAGGGAGAATAGAGGGTATTGAGAGGGGTGCTGCTGCTGGTAATGGTGATGATGATGATGATGATGAGCGTAGGATGGGGTAGGGTGGACAGGGGAGAAAGGATAGTAGGTGAGGAGGAGGGTGAGAATGGATGGAGAGGGGAGGACGGGGAGGGAGGAGAGCGGATGGGATGGGGGAGGGAGGTGGAAGTGTTTGGGCTGGGGCAGTGTGTGTGGGATGGGATGGTCAGGGCGATGGATATGAGATGTAGGGAGAAGACGAGGAGAGAGCTATGTGGGATGAGGGGGCAGTGTGTGGGATGGGATGGGTAGGGAGAGAGGGGGCTTGTGAAATGAGGAGGGGAGGGGAGCGGAGGGTTGTTTGTAGAGTGGGTAGGGAGGACAGTTTGTGGTGTAGTGTGGGGTGGGATGGGTAGGAGGGGCAGTGTGTAGTTTGGTGTGGGATGTGTGGGTAGGGAGGGAAGTGAGTGGTGTGGTGTGGGATGGGTAGGAAGGGTAGTATATAGTGTGTTGGGTGGGATGGATGGGAAGGGTAATGTTTAGTTTAGGGTGGTATAGATGGATAGGGAGAGTGGTGTGTGGGGTGGGGTAGGTGGCAAGGGCAGTGTGTAGTTTAGGATGGTATGGATGGATAGGGAGAGCGGTGTGTGGTGGTGGGTGGGGTGGGGTGGAATGGTTAGGAAGAGTGGTGGGAATGAAGGACGGTGAGTGGTGTGGGGTGGGTGGGAAGGGCGATATGTGTGGTGTGGGGTTGGATGGGTAGGGAGGGCGGTGGTGGGGTGGGTGTTGCGCTGGTATGCGGTGCGGTGCGGGACGGAGTGGAGGTGCAGTGAGTTACCTGGTCCAGAGGTGGCCACTGAGGAAGGCAGGACGGGGCAAGACACATGGTATACGAGTATAGACATGGTAGAGGGCCATTTCAAAGAGTTATGGGGATAGAATCATGGTATAGAGGGAAGACTTAGGGCAGATTGACATGGCTTAGGGTAGAAATATGGTAGTAGGGTACGACAGGATTAGGGATATGGTAGGGAGAGGGATGGTAGAGACTAGAGGAAGGGGTATAATAAAAGGGGCTTGGTAAAGGAGTTAGGGTATGGTAGAGATCAGGGCATGCGTAGGAAAAGAGGCATGGTAAAGAGGTAGAGGGATGGAAGTGAGGTATGGCAGGAGAATGTTGTAGAAATTTTTTTTTTTTTTTATAGAGAGAGAGAGCCTGGCAAAAAAGAAAGGGTATAGTTAAAAAAGAAGTGGTAAAGAAATGGGAAAGAGGCATGGTATGGCATAGGGGCAAAGGTATGGTAGTGGCGCATGGAATAAAGTTAGGGATATGGTAGAGGGGAAAGACATAGGTACAGTGTTGTCAAAGGGCTGGTGTACATGGCCGGGAATATGGCATAATGGTAGGGGTATGGTAGAGGGACATGGGGCAGAGGTTTAGGTATGGTAGAGGGACATTGGTTAGGCCTAATGGTAGCGGTATGACACATGATTAGGGATGTGGTTGGTAGATGGCATGACAACGATGAACAGGCATGGCATGAGTGTAGGGGTATACTGGAGGGGCGTGGCACAGGGATTAAAGGAATGGGATAGGGCCATTGCATGGGTTAGGGAAGTAGTAGAGGAGCATGACAAGGTTAACTAGGACATGACACAAGGGCTATGGGAATGGAAGCAGGGCATGACAGCGGTAAAGGGCATGGTAGAGGGTTAAAGCTATGGCAGAGGGACAAAAATGGTTTGAAATATGAGGGGCATTGTGTACAGCGGCATGACAAGAGTAATGGGAAGGGTAGAGAGGTGACGATGATGATGGTGAGGGTGATGATGATGAGAGGAGAAAAATGACAAACCATAGGATAACAAGTTTGAATGCCGGTAAACATAACATTAAGAATTTTACTTGTTACCATGGAGACATTTTTAATTATATAATAAAAGAGGAGGATAAATGAAGCGAGGAAAGATATGAGGTAAGAGTGGAATGAGTGAGGGAAGGAAGGCAGGAATAAATACATCACAACTTTAAATATTACCAGAGACGCTTTGAAATTATATTTTAAAAGAGGAGTTAGAATTATATATTAATAAAGGAGGATAGATGGATGGGAAGAGATTTGAGATAAGTGTATGGAAGGAGTTGAGGGAAGGAAGGCAGCAGGAGTGAGGGGTACCATTCAGGGCATCCGTGTTGGGGCAGTGGTAGGGATGGTGATTTGGACCCCCTCTCTCCCAGCCCACTCCTCCCCTCCCTACATACCCCACCCCCTACACACCCGCTCCTCCCCCTCCCAGCTTGAGTTTCTTACTAGTGTTTAATTTGCGGGCGTGTTTGGCGTGGATTTGGTTGGTCGGGGTGTCGTGGTTTGGGCGTGGCGTTGAGGGTCGTGTGGGCATGGGCGTGGTGAGGTGCGGTGGGGGTGTGGGAGGGGCGGGGTGAGTGTGGGGTGGGGGGAAGTTAGTGAGGCGCGACACGCAGCAACGTTTGTGTCCCCCCCCCACCCCGCCACCCCTGCCCCTAACACGCAGGAGGGGGGTGGGTGGGTGTGAGTGAGTGTGTGCGTGCGCGTGTGAGTGAGCGGTGTTGTGTGCGATGCCGGGCGGCCGCGTGGGTCCTGCGCTCCGCTCTCCTGCCCTGCCTGCATGTCCTCCTCCACGCTCAAGATTCATTGATTGACGTGTGTGAGGATTACACGGCACCCGGGGAGAGGCTAGGAGGCGCGCGGCACGCTGAGAGAGCCGGCCAGCGCCGCAGAGAGGGCACCCAGAGAGAGGCAGAGAGAGAGGCCAGGCAGAGAGAGATAGAGAGAGAGAGCGGTGAGGTGTGCGCGGGAGAGAGGCGCGGGAGAGAGCCACCTCCACCACACCACCACCACCACAGCCAGCTACAGTCAGGCCGGGACCCGCCAGTCACCGCCACCGTTGCTGCCGCTCCGCCGCCACCCGCCGCCACCACTGTCCCGCCGCCGCCACCGCCACCGCCGCCCGTGGTGGCACCGCCCTCACCTGTGTGTTGATGCACCGCGCGCCCCCTCTGGCCGCTACTCCGCCCGACGTGCATGAGGTGGCTGAGGTAGTGGGGGGCGCCGCCCCCAGTGACAGGTGCCAGTGTGCCGTGAGCACCACCGGCCACATGGTGTAGTCAGCGTGGCCCGGCGCCACTTTATGGTGGCCTCACACACCTGAACACATCGCTATATGCCCATCAAGACGGGTCGCCGTAAGCAGCCCGTCGCCACGGGGTTGGGGGCCCCAGGGGACCATGACGGCCTGCCCCCACCCCCACACATCTTGACCAGCGCCGTGGGCCCCCAGGTGCCAATTAGCGGGGACACAGCCCCCGTGGGACCTGGGGGCATGCCCCATGGCCCTCAGGGTGGCCCTGTGGGGCTCGGCTCACACCCCGGCCACGGGCCACCTGGTGGCCCCGCTGGGTTCCTCCATGGTCCAGGCCCTGGTGGACCTGGAGGACCCGGTGGCCCAGGACCTGGTGGTCCAGTTGCCCCTGCTGGCTCTGGGCCAGGAGGTCCTGGTCCTGGGGGACCCAATATGCCCACGGGTCCAGGCATGCCCGGTCCGGGTATGCCCAACGGACCCCAGGGTCCCACAGGTCCCAGTGGTCCAGGGCCAGGGATGATGCCTGGGCCAGGACCCGGAGGACCAGGTGGACCAGGCATGCCGATGCATGGTCCAGCTGGGCCACCAGGACATATGAATCCAGCCTTCTTCAGGTAAATATTGCCGTTTTGTAGTAGGCTATATTGATGAGGCCAGTGTTGTGGTCTTACTGGCCCCGCCCTCCTCCACAACACCTACCCTACCGCCACACACGCCCCACACCTCATCTCACCTCAAGTGTCAGGCAACGCTGTGCTGTGCTGTGCTGTGTGCGGTGGCAGGGACAGGTATGTGACCATGAGGTAGAGCGGTGGGTTTGTTGATGTTTTGCTGGTAGTGTGATGATGCTGAGGAGAACCTGTGTTTTGATGCAAGGGAAACAAAATATTTTTGTGGTGGTGGTGAGGGAGATGTGTTGTGATGTGTTATGATAGGGGAGGGCGGGTGTTGTGGTGGTGGTGATAGTGGCTGGTGTCGGTAAGCTTGGTGGTGTGGTGGGTTTGTTATGACTGAAAGTAAACGTGCTCCTGCTGGAAGTGGATTTGGTAACACTGTGTTGAATAAGGAGTCTGTCTCTCTGGTAAAACTGTGGTAACTGATGAATAATTGGTCTGTCGCTTGTGTAATCTCTCTTTCTCTCTCTCTCTCCTATAACTATTTACGGCTGGGATTAATAGCTTTCTGGTTGTTAATATACGTTGTCTTCGGTTCTCTATGGTTATAATTTAGTATATATGGTAATGGTAATAGAATAAATGAGGGTTCTTTCACTGATATAACAGTTTATAGCAGAAATTAATGGCTGGGCTGAAAATAACTTACCTTTGGATTTATATTGGTTTTCATTATATATTTTTTGGAGTTACGATAATGGTAATATTTTAATGGTGACAGTGGGATGGTAGTTAGTGGTGAAAGTGATGATGGTGGTAAATGAGGATGGTAGATGTGGTGATTAGTTGGAAGGTTGATGATATTGGTGGTGATAATGGTTGATGTTTGTGATAGTGGTTGTTGGTTGATGATTGTGATTGTTGGGTGATGTTTGTGATGGTGGTTGTTGGTCGATGTTTGTGATGGTGGTTGCTGGTTGATGTTTGTGTAGGGGTTGTTGGTTGGTGATTGGTTTTCAGTTGATGCTTTTGATAGTGGTTGTTGGTTGATGTTTGTGATAGTGGTTGTTGGTTGATGTTTGTGATAGTGTTTGGTGGTTGATGATTGCGATGGTAGTTGATGTTTGTGATAGTGGTTGCTGGTTGATGTTTGTGATAGTGGTTGTTCATTCATGTTTGTGAGTGGTTGTTGGTTGATTGTGATAATGGTTGGTGATTGTGACTGTGATTGATGTGTATGACAGTAGTTAGTTGAAGAATGTGATAGGTTTTTGATATTAAGATTGGATGGTGGTTGATGGTGATTATATTAACCGGTAGTGATGGTCGTAGTTACAAATTGATGATAGTGGTTATTTATTTATTTATTGCAATAGTGGTGGTTGGCTGGTCTTATGGATTTTGGTGGATGGTGATAGAGAATTACACTGGTTAATGGGTGATGGTGTTAATTGTTTGGTTGTGGTGATAATGTTGGTGATAGTGTAGCCATTTGAGGATATTGTGATAAATGATAGTGGTTGTAGTGAGTGACCAACAGGCTGAGGATAGAAAGGAGTTATTGGTTATTTTTTATTGCCAGGTGTTACTGATGGTGGTGGTGATTGGGTGATAATGTTGGTTAGTGGATTGTGGTTTTGGTGATACTGGTTGGAAGTTGTGGTGATAGTGGTTGTGGGGATTGGTGAGTGTAGTTGTTGATTGTGCTTGGTGAATGATTGTGTTTTTGGTTGTTGGTGATGGTGGTTGTGAATATTGGTTGAGATGGTAGTGGTGATGAATGATGGTGGTAGTGATGATGGATGATGGTGTTAGTGGTTGTTGATGATGGTCGTTGTGATGGTGTTAGTGGTTTTTGATGATGGTGGTAGTTGATATTGGTTGTGGTGATCGTGGTTGTTGGTGGTGGCAGTGAGTGGTTCTTAGTGGTGTTAGTGACGTAGCTACTGTTGGTTGTGGTGACAGTGGTAGTTGATGATACAGGTAATACAGGTAACAGTGAGTGTTTTTGGTTGGTGATAATGAATATGGGTCGTGATAATGATTGTGGATTGTGATGACAGTTGATGCTGATGGTGGTAGTAGTGATGATTAATGGTGGTAGCTCTGTTGGTTGTGTTAGTAGGTGGCGGTAATGAATATTGGTGGTGATAGTGGTTGTAGATTGTGATGACAGTTGATGATGGTGATGGTAGTAGTGATAATTGTGCTTGTGATGATAGTGGTTGTAGGTATTGGTGATGACATTGTGATTAATGCTGATGATAATTATGGTTGTGGATTGTGATGACGGTTGGTGATGATAATTGTGATGATAGATGGTGGTAGTGCCTGCTGGTTGTGATGGTAGTGGTCGTAGGTGTTGATGATGACCGATTGTGTTTAATGCTTATGGAAGTGATGAGTAACACCAAAATAATAACTGAGGGTGATGACTGACGGGTGAAATTTGTTTGTTTATGGTAATTATCCGCGTGTAATTAGTGATGATTATTATGTTATCACGTATAGGGGTGCATGAGTGTGAGTTTTGTGAATTTGTGTGGGGTTATGATAGCGTACTTGTGAGCTTTAATGGTTATAATTGGTTATCATTATTAGTACCACCACCACCACCACCACCACAATCATCATCATCGTCATCATCATCATTATCATTATCTCCGCTTTCCATTTAATACATGAGATTGACTGGACTGTACTTATAATTTTCGTTAATAGTGGTAGTTATTATTGATGATAGCCATAGTTATGCACATTGTTTTTGGTGATAGTGAGATTCGTGATTCTAGGTATAGTTTATAGAAATTTGGCATTGGAATTCGTGTTTATGAGGGTAATGAATAGTTATAATAAGCGTTGTAAATAAAGGTGGTTAGCAAGGTGTTGGTAGTGAAGATAGGTAAATAGATATGGAAGTTAGGATGGTGGTAGAAATAGTTGTTGTTCATGGTGATAGTTGTGGTGGAAATAATTGTTGTTTATGATAGTTGTGGTGGAAATAGTTGTTGTTGTTTACTGGTGGAAATAGTTGATGTTTATGATGATAGTTGTGGTGGTAATAGTTGTTGTTTGTGATGATACTTGTGGTGGAAATAGTTGTTGTTTATGATGATAGTTGTGGTGGAAATAGTTGTTGTTTATGATGATATATGATCGTTGTTTGGGTGCTAGATAGTTATAGTGGGAGTAATTGTTCTTTATAGTGATACGTATTGTTGATCGTGATATTCCTAGTTTGGTCTTGATGTTTGGTATGGTAATTGTTTAAGAGTGTGTTAGCTATTGTTAGGACGTGTGTGTGTGTGTGTGTGTGTGTGTGTGGTAACTTACTGACAGTTTTTGCGGTGAGTGTGGGTCAGTAGCCTGTTTGATAGGGTTGTTTTAAATGTTTGTTGTGTGTGTGTGTAGAGAGAGAGAGAGAGAGAGCGAGGGAATAGTAGTGGCTTGTGTTTAATTTGTTATACATGGTTAGAAGTTTATTGTTAGTAGTAGTAGTAGTTATTGTTGTTGGATTTAAACTTAGGACAGCAGAACGTTTGGTGATTTGGCTTTGAGGAAGGTGAAAGTTAACATAGAGATAATCGATGGGAAAGGCAGGAGCAAGAATGAGATGTCAGGATAGTGTGTGTGTGTGTGTTGGGGGTAGGATTTGAGATTTCGTAATACCTGTTCCGTAGCGATTTATTTTACACATTATACATCATTATCCTCGCGTGTTATTGATGCATAGTAGTTACTTGTACATAAAGAGCATATAAGAAAATGTGAAGGTGTAGTATGAAAAGTAAGTCACTTGGGAAGAGGTGCCAAGGAGGTCTGTTGTGCTTACTTGTAGGCTTGTGAGGTAGTCCCTCTTCCATAATGATTTTACCTTTCCAACTTCTTCTTTGATGTTGCTTGTATCATGTATTATTATTATTATTATTATTATTATTATTATTATTATTATTGTTGTTGTTGTTGTTGTTTTTATCATCATTATCATCATCATCATCCAACACAAATAACACTTACCTTAACCTTCCATATAGATAAACATACTAGTAAGGAGGAAGTGCAGTAAAGCGAGATAAGCAGACGATAAGAGTAGGAGCGAGAGAGGGAAAGGCATGTAGGAGTTTATATCAGTGTCTCGCGTGATAACTGGCATCAGGAGTGTGGCAGTAAATAAACAAGCGCTTAGGTGGTGCAAATAAGTTGTAGTTATCAGCACTTTATTATTTATGTGGTTATATTTATTTACCAATTTTTTTTTATTTGTTATTTTTATTGTTTTTTTTATATATTTATAGTTAGTTTTGTTTTTAATTTTTGGTTTTTGTTATTTTTGATTTTTATTTGTTAGTTACTTTTGTTGGTTATTTTTGTTACGTTTAGTTGGTTATGTTTACCTGTATTTGGTTATTTTTTTACTTTTATTTATTTTAGTGATTTTTTTACGAATAATGGGCATAAGGTGTGGTTAAGGGTACGGTTTTTTTTTTTTTTATTACTCTTTACTTCTTTATATTTTGGTTGTGGCAGTGGATGATTTTTGTGTCTGGAAGTGGTTTAATATTTTACACATCGTCTTTTTTAGTGAAGTGATCTCTGCAGGTTGAAAATTAATAAATACGGTATATGTTTTATATAGTAGAGTGGGATGAGACTAGTTGTGGACCCATTCTTTCTTTATTTATTTATTTATTTATGTCTATAGTTGGCTGCTCCTGAATTATGAAAATGAATGGATGTGTGGCTCGGGATCTGATATAAAAGGTGGTATTTTACACATAATTTTTTTTTATGGGCATTTGGTGGTTAAGAAAATTATTATAGATTCATTATTTATTATATATATACAGTATATATGCATAGACTTTAAGCCCCGTCCTTTTTATGAGACATATGGCTGTTAAGTGATTTTAGATACATTTTTTTTTTATCCTGTTACTTCTGTATGGTTTGTTTCTTATTACTGAATTGAAAAAAAAAAATCTTGGTCTTAAAATGCTGTAATATTTTCATTTTTGTATGACCTGACCTGACCTGATGGTGAAATAGTTATAGATTAATATTCCAATTTTATTTATTTCTGAGGTGTTGCAAGGGTGGATGTTGGTGTGGCGTTGGGATTGGTAGTTGTTGGTGTGATTGTGAAAAACCTGACTTTCTAAATGTGATGATGTAAATGGATGAGTGGATGGGGTGAAGTGGGTGAGCAGATGAGATGGAGTGGATGAGTGGATGGGGTGGAGTGGATGAGCAGATGGGGTCAAGTGGATGTGTAGCTAGTGTGGAGTGGATGAGTAGCTGGGGAGGAGTGGATATGTGGATGGGGTGGAGTGAATGAGGTGATACAAATCCTCTCCGCTTCCACTAGACCGCTCAGGCATCCACTTTTTTTCTCCAGGCCGGCAGAGTTTACCCACAT
>JAGKTI010043150.1:0-10008 GCA_018397915.1 Birgus latro
GGAGAGACAGACTAACAAATGAGGAAGTGAAGGAGCGTTGTGGTGTGCTTGAGGACGTGATGGGAAGCGTTAGGAGAAGCACGTTAAGGTGGTTTGGGCATGTGGAGAGGATGGAGAGTGAAAGATTGACGAGAAGAGTGTATGTGAGTGAGGTGAAGGGGGCGAGAGGGAGGGGGAGGCCGAGGATGAGATGGAGGGATGGAGTGGAGAGGTATATGAGAGAGGGGGGTGTGAGTTGGGAGCGTGGTAGTGAAATGGCAGGGGACAGAGTGACATGGAGGCGATTTGTTTGTGGCCACCCCGTTCGGGATTGAGGCGTCTGGCAATAGATAGATAGATGTATATGGCACATAGCTTCAGCTTTCTCCTGGGATATTTTTTTAGCACTTGTCGACTACTGTAGGACTTGTGGAGACTTCTGAAGTTGGGTAACTAAGTCTCTACTTTACACTTCCCGACTTCCCGTAATATGAATACCACTGCCAGATATTAACACTAGGAACACTATTCAATGATTTCCAAGTAGTTTGGAATCCATACTCAAAAAAAAAAAAAACACTGTGAAAGCAATGTAAAATACGAGCGCGTATGAGCCTCCCACTCGCGCTAATTCACCGCTGGTGTTCTGTCATTTCTTACTCATATACACACTCACGCTTTATTATTTCTAGCAATTTATTACACTTATATGTATCTACAGTCCTTTACCACTTACCACACGATGTTTAGTAGGGGTTGAGGTCACAGGGCCTTTTATAATGGGCACAAAAGCAGCAGAAATGGAGGGGCACGACTGCGACGTGCCTCCAGCTCGAAGGACGGGAGTCAACTGAGATGTACGTATCTCGGTAGCCAAGAGTTGAAAATGTCAGCTGCTAATGTATATGCTAAGAAATAAGTCGTAGGAAATCTAGACAATACTGTACATAATAAATTAGGTAAGTAGCAGCCGTGGCTCAGTGGGTTAGAGCGCTCCGCTCTGGCCGTAGGGTCGGAGGATTGAATCCACCCACGGGTCATTGGTAGACATCAGGAAGGGCATCCAGTCACAAAATGCTAGACGCTCCAATCCCAAAAGGCTGACGCATGCAAGCATGTTGCAGTCTTCAAAAACGAAACGAAACGAGTTCCAGGTGAATGTAAATATCACTCAGGCTTCTCCTTTCCTTTCTTATATACATTTATATTATGAGAGTAGCTCATACAGCATATTTCACGGGAAAAAAAAGCAGGGCATAGGGTTCATTTCATGGATGAAAACAGTGGAAAAATCCGGGGAAGATTTACTTAGCGCAGAGGGTGAGAAGTGTTAATATTGGGGGAGGGGTTGGGAGGGGTAGACTGAGAAAGGCATGGGACGAGGTCATTAAGTGTGACTTAAGGGTTAAGGGACTGAACAGGGAGGCTGCCAGGGATCGAGCAGCATGGAAAGCCGCCATTAGGTGACCAAGGCCGATGCATGCAAGCATGTTGGAGCCTTCAAAAACGAAACAAAACGAGAGCAGCTGAGCAGACGATGCAAGAGGGTAATGGAGGGGAGGTAGGGAGGGGAGTCTAGAATGGGGGAAAATGGCTAAATTGTCAACAATGGATGGGAGTACTGATGACATTAGCATCTCTGACTATTGTTGGACATTGGCAGTGCTGATAGATGATACAAGTCCCCACCTGAAAGCCTGGGCGAATTAAAAAAAAAAAACAGAGGAACAGAAGTGACACACCACGGTATGATCCATTGTACCCAACCTTCACGAAAGTGACGACCAGCAGTTAAGGGGTTAATACTTGACAACACTTCACACTTAATGCTTGACAATACTTCACTGTTATTACACTTCACTGTTTTCACAAGTACCAAAACTATACAAACTTCTACAACACTTCTCTGTTTGCCAACAACACTTCACTGCTTTCACAAGTACCAAAAATATACAAACTTCACTGACACTGCAATGACACCCAACTAAACTTCACTCAAACTGCCAGAGGCCCAACTAAACCTGCTACAGTCTCATCCCCCATCCTTATATAAGCTTCCATTGTTTGAGAATGATCTACTTCTCTAACAGTTCTGGAATGTGCAGGTCCTAACATGACCCTAGCAACACAGTTACCAATGATGAGACATCAAACATGCCTGATTCTTCTTACATTACATAACACTCTAAATCATTTACCAAACTTAAATTAAATTACATAATTTAACGAACAATCACATAAATAAAACATTATAGAGAAAAAGAGCATAAAAATTAATGCAAAACTTACGAAACAACTACGCTCACAAACAGCAGGCAAACTGGCAACCCTGACTCGTACCGATACCGGAACTAGCCTACTGTAAACATTGGGAAACTTCTGGCAAATCTCGCTTCGTAACAATACTATAAGATACACTAATAAAAACACAGAAACTGATGAGTAAAAGTACAAAAAATCAGTGAGACTAAACTTGTTGGAGAGTAAAAAATACCTTCAAATAACTTCCCAACATCCTAGAGCAAATATTCTGTCTGCACTTTGCAAGAGCCAAGGATTGGTCTAGATGCAGAATTTCAAGAGCTTTCTCTTGGTCATTTCGGATTTTCAATACCACCAATAGTATTCAAATAAATCACAAAAAAACTAAAAACACATGCAGGGATAGTAGGAGACACAAGGGTTGGGGAGGACTGAGGGAGAGGGAGGGAGGTAAGCCAGCCAGCTGTGAGCATGGGAAGGGATTGAGAAGGGGCTGGGGAGGGGGAGAACGAGGGATGCCAAGGGACTTTCACCATTCGGTGAGGAGGCAGACACACGCTTTTGCTCTGCTGGTGGGTTAGGCCCTGTGTTATGCCTCTAAGGGCAGTACGTTCCCAAGATTGGGCCGGCCAGGGAACTTCCACCATTCGGTAAGGACCTGTACAGCTATTCTCAATCACCATGTGGTTTAAGTCTGTTTTCCTCACATGCTTCTGGTATGTTTCCATTGACTGGGGTGGCTGAGTGATTTTGACCATACTTTAGGGATCTGTACAGCCAGTCCTGCTCACCCTGTGGGCTAAGATCTATTAACAGTGCGAGAACAGAGAAGTCAGTGTGCCAAGGAGCATTTTTTTTTTTTTGCTTTGTTGGTAGTCGACCGGCCAGTGAAGCCGGAGCTTTTATGAACAGTTATGGACAAATAAATCCGGTTATGGTTATAATATAGCCAAGGCCTAATGAACGGATATGGACTGTGTGGGTAATCAAGGGATTACTGTATTACCTTTGAATAAAGTCATCTACCATGCGAGAATAAGATACCCTGTAAAAGATGATACTGGGCTGATGGGATTAAGGGAAGTAGCTGATTGTGCCCTAACCTGGCTTTCTCCCTCTCCTCCCTCCTTGATCACACACACAAACACACACACACTTTGAAAAAGGAACTTCAATGGGAAATTGAAACAAAAGGAAGGAATCACCAAACTGAAAATACAAGGAGAGGTCTATAAAGATGCAGCAATGCAAGCCGAAATAACGAACAAATGTTTCCTATCGGTTTTCACAAAAGAAAGGGATTTCGTAGATGGGGAGGGAGTGATTAGAAATGTAGTGGTAAAAGATATAAGTGGAAGTGCAGGAAGTGTATAAATTACTGGAAACTCAAGATGTAAGAATAGCCCCAGGACCAGATGGAATCTCTAATTGGGTACTGAAGGAATGCAGAGAACAACTGGCAGATAAGATTCACAGTTTAACTGTGTGTTCTTTGGAAGAGGGGAAAGTGCCTCGGGAATGGAAGAGGGAAAATGTGGTGCCAATTTATAAGGAAGGAAACAAGGAAGAACCCCTGAATTATAGACCAGTGTCCTTGACTAGCATGGTCGCAAAATTGTGCAAGAGAATCCTGAAAGATAGACGGATAAAACATGTGAAAGGGATGAACATTTTGCCTGAAAGTCATTGTGGATTCAGAAGTGGAAGGTCATGTGTTTCCAACTTGTTGAGCTTTTACTGAAGTGCAACTGACATGCTACAGGAGAGAGAAGGTTGGGTGGATTGTGTGTATTTAGATTTGGAGAAGGCCTTTGACAAGGTACCCCATAAGCGACTATTGTGGAAATTGGAGCATATAAGAGGACTGAAGGGAAACCTCTTGGAGTGGATGAGAGACTTTTTGAGAGCAAATGAGGCCAGTAATAAAGGACAGGATGTCTGGATGGAAGGAAGTAACAAGTGGAGTCCCACAGGGCTCAGTGTTAATGCCAGTAATGTTCCTGATTTACATACAGTGGAATCTCAAATTTCGATCGTTTAGATTTCGATGATTCAAATTTCGATGCATTTTCAAGTGGTCCGCCTAACTCACTTTTCGACGCAAAATCGCGTTTTTCGATTCTCTCAGGGCCCAACTCCAACCAAAACAAGCCTGGGTGAAGAAAGGAAAGCTATTACAGTATCGAATTGCAACAAACATATGAAGAAAATACATAAGACATTATTGGGAAATTTCTATTTATTAGTGAAAATATGGAAGCAAAAAAGGAAGGATTGAACAAGATATGGAGAAAGAGAGAGCAAAAGATAATGGAACTGAGAGGGGGAACATGGCTAAGGGAATAAATCCAGCTTTATACTGAAAACCAGATGTTTAGTATATTATTAAAAAAAACCCAGACCACAAAGCACCGCAGAATAAAGCAGAAGTAAATATTAAGAAAAAAGGGAGTGTCAATGCAAAGGGTTTACTCCTGTCTCACACTCTTCAGTCTGTACCTTCCACGTGTGGATGTGCATTTTGCTGCAATTTCATTGTATGTATTTTCATTGCAACTTACCTGTTTCAAGATGGCAAGCGAGAGTGGTTCCTAGGGTAGAAGTGGTAATGGACAAGAGCAGCCTGGAAACTCTAAATCTTCACAGCCAAAGGAGAAAAGGGAATACAGGAAGGGGCAGAAATACACCAAGTACAGTACACCCTTGCTGGCAAGGTGAAAATCCATATTCTACACTACAGTATGGCAATACATTGCAGAACTACAGTTACTTAACCACAATTATAGTTCATAAAGTTTACAGGGGGTGTGGGCAAAAAATCATGGTTTTACGTAGTGAGCTTCGGAGGCCACGGACCCAAACTAATTTTTCCCATAAGAAGTTCAATTTATATTTCAATGATTTGAATTTCACGGTGATTTTTGGGTACATATGTCCATCAAAATTTGAGATTCCACTGTCAATGATATGGTAGATGGAATGAACAGTTGTGTAAGGCTGTTTGCTGATGATGCAAAAATCTTGAGGAAAGTAGAAGTTGAGGAAGACTGTAAAACGCTACAGGAGGATCTGGATAGGATACATGATTGGAGCCAGATGTGGGAAATGAAATTCAGCGCAAAAAAATGAAAAATATTGGATGTGGGTAAAAGTACCAAGAGGCCATCACTGAATTATTTGATGGGTATGAACCAATCACAAAAGTGAGAGAGGAGAAAGATTTAGGAGTGCTGGTCCAGGATAGTTTGTCACCTGAAAAACACATTAACAAGACAGTTAGAGAGACATATAAACTCTTGACTAATGTAAGAGTAGCATTTTATTACATGGATGAGGAGATGATGAAAAAATTGATAGTGGCCATGATCCGTCCCAGGTTAGAGTATGCGGCAGTAGTGTGGTCCCCACACAAAAAGAAAGATATAAATAAGATTGAGAGAATACAAAGAACAGCAACCAAGACAGTCCCCAGCCTGCCAGATCTGTCGTACAGAGAGTGGCTGTAAAAGCTGGATTTGCCTTCCTAAGAGGAAAGGAGAGAGAGGGGCGACACAATTGCAGTATTCAGGGCCATGACGAGAGTAGATAAAATTGACAAGATCATCTGTTTGTATGGGATACGGGAGTAACAAGAGGACACGGAATGAAACTGAAGAAGCCAAGCTGCTTGAAGGATATCAAGAATATAGTTTTCCTTATAGATGCACAGACCTGTGGAATAGCCTGGACAAAGAGATCGTCCACTCTAAAAACCTAAACGAGTTCAAAACAAAATTTGACTTTGAGAAAGAGAGACGGGACCCCACAAGCGTGGCTCGTTTCCTGCACAGTATATCACAGCTAGGTAAATACACACACACACACACACATTTTTCTGTTACTTTTTTCTTTTTTCCACAATATAGGACCAGATATGCATCTCTCACTGATGTAATTTAAACCACTCATAAAACAACCATATTAAGTTAGCCATCTTAGCATCATGTAATGACTTTTGTTCAACAATTTCTTTACTTGATTTGCTGTACTTTCACCATAAACTAATACTTTTCATGCTTGTATGTAATAAAATGTTATATTACCAATACCAAAATTTGGCAGTGCTGAAGTTTGGTCAGACAACTTATATTTATCTGAACATTAGACATTTGAATTTGAGATGCCTGACTGTATTATAAACCAACTAAATTACTGTATAGTGAAACTGTATTTTACTACGCAGATATATTTTTCCACATGGAGGGAAGAATGTATTTGAGATTTTTGTGAGGAACAATACAAAATATCATCAAGTGCTTTCACTGGATTTATAATCACCACAGACATGTTGTAAGAATCATGAGGCAGTATCATCAAAATGCACTACCTTACTGACATCGACATTTTTGCTTCCTCACTATCCTATTCTACTAATGATGGGGCACAATGACTCACAGTAAATACAGCATGTGCCTTGCTGATAACTGGCAATTTTCACATACTTAGATGGCAGGATTTCCAATATAATATAGGTGTATACAATTGAAGTTTTGTTCAGATGGGCTCATCCACTGCGTCACACTGTATCAATGAGGAAAGGGACTGATACTTTATGGGAGACTGTACATGCAGTAATTAAACAAGAACTTAACATTTCCCTTACACAGTACTACATTTCATAAAGTCTCTCAACACTACCCAGTAAGTGCGACATTTTATCCTGAGAGAGATGACTGATACATGAAATAAAGGTCTATCTTCCACTGGCACTTGACATACCATTTTCATAAACATCCACATTAGCCTAACTATAGATTATTATTTTTTTCCGAGGTGTGTGTGTGTATTTACCTAATTGTGATATACAGGAAATGAGCTACGCTCATGGGGTCCCATCTCTGTTTCTCGATAAGTCAAATTTTGCTTTAAACTCATTCAAGTTTTTTGACTGGACAATTTCTTTGTCCAGACTATTCAAAGGGCTATGCATCTATATGGAAAACTATATTTCTTAATATCCTTCAAGCAGCTTGGCTTCTTCAGTTTTATTCCGTGTCCTCTAGTAACTCTCTCATTCCACCCAAACAGATTGTCTCTGTCAATTTTATCTACTCCCATCTTGGTCCTGAACACTGCAATCATGTCGCTCCTCTCTCTCCTTTCCTCTTAGGAAGACAAATTCAGCCTTTCCAGCCTCCCTCTGTATGACAGATCTGCCAGACTGGGGACCATCTTGGTTGCTATTCTTTGTATTCTCTCAATCTTGTTTATATCTTTCTTTTTGTGTGGGGACCACACTACTGCTGTATATTCTAATCTGGGGCAGATCATGGCCACTATCAATTTTTTCATCATCTCCTCATCCATGTAATGAAATGCTACTCTTATGTAAGTCAAGAGTTTATATGTCTCTCTAATTATCTTGTTAACATGTTTTACTAGTGACAAATTATCCTGGACCAGCACTCCTAAATCTTTCTCTTCTTTCACTTTTGAAATTCGTTCAATACCCATCAAATAATTCAGTGATGGTCTCTTGGTACTTTTACCCATTTCCAATACTTTACATTTTTTTCCATTGAATTTCATTTCCCATATCTGGCTCCAATCATGTATCCTATCCAGATCCTCCTGCAGCATTTTACAGTCGTCTTCAACCTCTACCTTCCTCAAGATCTTCGCATCATCAGCAAACAGACTTGCATAACTGTTTACTCCATCTACCATATCATTTACGTACATCAAGAACATTACTGGTGCCAACACCGAGCCCTGTGGGACACCACTTGTTACTTCTCTCCATCTAGATGTCCTGAGATTTATTACTGTCCTCATTTGTCTGTCTCTCAAAAAGTCTCTCATGCATTCCAGAAGGTTTCTCTTCAGCCCTCCTATATGCTCTAATTTCCACATTAGTCTCTTAAGAGGTACCTTGTCGAAGGCCTTCTCCAAATCTAAATACAGCAATCCCTCCATTATTCGGATGTCCAATACTCGGATATACTCACTATTCGGATATTGTGGGCTGCCCAACCCCCAAAATGACAAAAAATTCGGAAAAAATCGGAAAAAATTTCGATGTTTTTGGACCGCATCAGTTTGAATTTCCCGCGCGCGCCGATCGGCTGTGTTTACGCGTGTGGTGCCTGTCTGTCGGTCGCCATTACCCACTCAGTTGCTGCCTCGTGAACACCTCCGACAATGGCGGCCGAAGTGATTGCTTTTGTGGTGATACTCTACCTCCTACAGTGCTTGATACTGCTCTTCACCTTCTTCATCATGTGTGTGATGATGGCCCCGCCTCCTGAGAAGAGGAAGAAAGTGGTTCTGACTCTGGAGAAAAAAAGGGAAGGGTATTGGAAAAGATGGACGCCGGGTGGCTGACATCACGGATTCGTCGTGAATTCAATCTCCCTCGCTCCACCTTGTTTGATATCAAGAAGTCCCAAGACAAACTACAGCAGTACATGGCTGATTTCGCTTCGAAGACCAAACGAAACGTGGAGAGGAAGGTGATGTTTAGTCCTAAGTATGCAGACATCGACCGATCCACGCTGATTTGGTAACAACAACAACGTGCCGCAGGTGTGCTGGTACGTGGAACAGAGCTGAAAGCTGCTGCTGAGAAGTTCAGGCTCCAGGACTCGTCACTAGACCACACGGGAATTTACTGTTAAGTACAGTGCAGTGAAGTGATGTGATCCCAGTTATGCAAAAAAAACGTTGTGGTAAGTGTTGGTGAAAAGTGCTGGTGATTGTAAATTGCTAAGGTTGTGTGGTGCAATTTCTTCGTGTCAAAGTCTGAGATGATAGAGCGAGTCATAGACGGCAGCATCTTTTTCGTAAGTACCCTAACTTCATCAAAATTCCTTGTTTTGTTCTTTCCATATCATTAATCTCATGCATAAATTGTGTGCAAGATGATTTCCATAATGATTTTCATGTCTAACCTGTTTTCATCATGCTGTAAATGTGTTAAAAAATTACCCTAAATGTTAATCATAATTTCCTGCTTTAAATTTAATTTTTTCATGCATGGTTTTTAAGTGCACTAGCTAGGAAAAAGGTGGAAGCCAGTAAATTTCATATTCGGTCATAACCTAACCTAACCTAACCTATCCTAACCTAACCTATGCTTACCATAAAGATTTTCATGCCTAACCTGTTTTCATCATGCTGTAAATGTGTTAAAAAATTACCAAAAATGTTAATCATAATTTCCTGTTTGCAATTTAATTTTTTCATGCATGGTTCTTAAGTGCACTAGCTAGGAAAAAGGTGGAAGCCAGTGAATTTCATATTCGGTCATAACCTAACCTAACCTATCCTAACCTATGCTTAACATAAAGAATTTCATCCCTAACCTGTTTTCATCATGCTGTAAATGTGTTAAAAAATTACCAAAAATGTTAATCATAATTTCCTGCTTGCAATTTAATTTTTTCATGCATGGTTCTTAAGTGCACTAGCTAGGAAAAAGGTGGAAGCCAGTGAATTTCATGTCCGGTCCTAACCTAACCTAACCTAACCTAACCTAACCTAACCTAACCTATCTATCTATTGCCAGACGCCTCAATCCCGAACGGGGTGGCCACAAACAAATCGCCTCCCTGTCACTCTGTCCCCTGCCATTTCACTACCACGCTCCCAACTCACACCCCCCTCTCTCATATACCTCTCCACTCCATCCCTCCATCTCATCCTCGGCCTCCCCCTCCCTCTCGCCCCCTCCACCTCACTCACATACACTCTCCTCGTCAATCTTTCACTCTCCATCCTCTCCACATG
>JAGKTI010043151.1:0-10008 GCA_018397915.1 Birgus latro
ATCACACACACACACACACACATTATAAATGCAGCAGCCATGGCAGGATAGCAACACACACACACACACACACACACACACACACACACACACAGCTTTATCACAACCACACTGTCATCAGAACCCACACATAAACAACTCTTCCACAACCACATACAAATAACATTAACCCAACCACATTGCTATCAGACCTAACTAAAACCACACACTAACTGCCCTAGCACAACCATAACTCTACCATAACCACACACGAGACACTCTACCATAACCATACTACTTGCACACGCCCCTACAGAATGCGAGCAGCCTGTCTACACCACCTGACAACCAGTACACATAGTCATTATTTCCTTTCCTTCTCTCAAACACTAGCATCACTCATTGCCTAGCATTATATTGAAGAATGTGTGTATGGTCGCGAGTGACGTATTAAACAGTCAGTAATAACAAAAGAGCACATGCACTTTATATTATTATCAATGCAGATTTTCTCATTGTGGAAGAGTTGGCTGTTTTTCGCGGCAATGCAGAACAGGTCCATGGTATATCTGGTATGGTGTGTGCTGGCGAAGAAAGGGTACGTGGCGTGAGAGTGTGGGAGGTGTGGTGTGGTAATGTGTATATGGTGTGGTGTGGTAGGGTATAAAGTATAGTGTAAGGGTGTGACGTGTGGTGTAAGAGGGTCTGTGAAAGGGTATTGGGTGTGGTGTGAGGTGATTGAGGTATAGTGTGAGAGAGTATAAGGAGTGATGTGACAGGGTATGAAGTGTGGTGTGAGAGGATGTACAGTGTGATGTGAGATGGTATGGGGCGTAGTGTGAGAGAGTATGAGGTGTGGTGTGAGAATATATGAGATGTGGTGTGAGAGTTGTGAGGTGTGGTGTAGGAGGGTCTGATGTGTAGTGTAAGAGGGTCTGAGGTGTGCTGTGTGGGGCTTGGAGGTGTAGTGTGAGGGTATGTTGTGTAGTGTGGTATGGGATGAGAGGTGTAAAATGAGGGTATACAAGGTGTGGTGTCGGTAGGTATAAAGTGTAGGTAAGTATGAGATGTGGTGTAAAAGAATATGAGAGGTGTGTTGTGTTGTGGAAAGTGTGTAATGGAGAGGTAACAAAAGCCTTATCTTATACAACAAAGACAGGCCATGTGGTGTACCGTGGTGAGGCAGGGAGTGGTAGGCGAGGCGGTAAGACGTGATGATGCCGTTCCTGTTAGGGGGCGGCGGTGGGGACCAGGTCACCACTAGGCTTTTCGAGGTGACACTCTCGCACCTCACATGACCTGGTCCAGCACTCGGCTCTGATAGAAATACGAAAACATGCAAGGGAATGGCATTAACAACATTGAGTTTTATTACATCATGTTCTTGAATATACACAGTCAGTCCTCATTTTAAGTCATGGATGTGTTTTAAAAAATGAAAACATTTTTGATAAGGGAGCATTTCTAGGAGCGGCACGATAATTAGTTACTCACACCCTAAGAGTTTTCACACGCAATGTGCTGCACTAACGAAGCTCCATACGGTGCTGCGCTTTATCTGTTATCACATGGAAGATGCCTCACTCTAGCATGTCGTATGTGGTGCTTCACTTTTTTGAAGCCCCATATGGTTCCGAATCTCTCTAGTGCTTCTGTGTTTGCTTCCGGTGAAACCGGTAAATCAGCCTGATAAGCAGCAATGGACTTAAAACGAGGACTTACTGCATATTGAATGCCAGGTTCAGTCATAATGTACAGTTGCGACACTAGTATCACTCCATTTTATAGTCCAGTAGTTATGAAACTCGTGCAAAATATTCTGAAAAGTTTGTTGTGCTCTGATGATCACAACACTTGGTTTCGTAAGTCATTGCTTAACATTTTTTTTTATCGGAATGGTGTGTATCAACATCATATTTATGTTACCTGATTGTACGACATCCCTTTTATTTCTTCTTAATTATCCAGCTGCCCTGCCGTTATCATGTCAGGGACAATATGGGACAATGGAACACTAACCCCCACCCTGCTGTCACCTCCAACCCCTGCTGTCTTCTCCCTTCCAATATTCTACTATAGACTCTACTACCTCGATTTGCCCCTCTCACCCCTACATCTCGCTCTTTCTCCTTCCTCCTGTTCCCTCTCCCTTTCCTTCTCTCGATTCCCCCTTCCCTCACCCCTGCTGTCCACTCCTTTCTTTTCTACTTCCTCGCCTCCCTCAACCCTGCCGCTCTCTCCTACCCTCATATCTGCTCTCTTCCTCTCTTCTTTATCCAGTATCCTCCCACCCTCTCACCCTTACTACCTTCCTCTCTCCCCCCCTCTTCCAAACTCCCTCCCAGTAACAATGCAATAAGAGCCTACTAAAGCTCCTACTTTACCCGATCCGTGTTACTTACTGTCCTGCAGGGTGGTGGCTACGGTAGGGGGCGAGGCAGGTCCGGCGCCCCTGGAGTTGAAGGCCTGGAGTACCACGGAGTAGCGGGCGTGTGGGCGTAGACCGGACAGCGTGGCGGAGGTGAGGCCAGCACCGTCCACGCCCACGGTAGTGAAGTTGTACCCACCGCCCTCACCCTCGCTGCCCACACGGTACAATAATTCATGGGATAAGACACTAACTTTATTCCTCTCTTTCCACACAGTAAATTGTCCACAGGGTAAGACACTAACTTTAACCCTCACGTGAAAAACAAAATAATCGGATACGACACTAACTTTAACATCTGCTGTCCATACCGTCAATAGGTCAATGAATAAGATACTAATTTTAGTCCTTTTGACTCCGTAGGATTCTTCGTGCTGAATCAAATCAACACACGTTCATCAAAGTGCTTAAGTTCCATCAACGCTGTGAATGGACTGATTTTCCTTTAACCTTGTAACTGTATAAGGTTTCTCTGTTCAGTCATATCGCCGGGCTTTAAATAGAATAAAATACCAGAGTTCTACCAATGCTGTGAAAGGATATAGTAAGCGATTCTCAACCCTCTGAGTACGGCTCCTCTCTGTTCAATTAAATCTCTTTGAGTTAGTGAGAATAAAATATTTAGGTTTGAAGATCACACTAAGAGGATCAAACAGGCTAGCGCAGTCTTGCAATGTTACTTTGTCCTGTTAGCCGGCTTCATGGTAAAAAAAAAGTCCGTAAATAGCCTATTGGGAATAAAAGTTTTATTGTCTGCAGTGTTACTCGTGTTGTATATGTTACTTTTGCTGTCTATTATGCTAATGTTTCATCTAAAACATTTGCTGTTTTGTCTGTAATGCTATTTGTGTTGTTTCTAATGTTACGTATCTGTATTATTACTTAGTTTGCTAGTCCATATTATTATTAAGATGTTACTCATATTGCATATAATTTTATTTCTGCTACTATTATTGTGATTCAAATCCCTCCATACTCTCTTTAAACTCCTTCCACACTATCTCCCTCCATACTGCCTCCTTCCATCAGTGCGTTCAGATCTCCTCCACACTACTCCTACACTGCCTCCCCTCACACTGTATACAGATCCCTCCAGTCAGCCTTCACATCTCATCCAAGGTGACTCACTCTTTCAGCTGCCTGCTTTCATTTCACCCTTCTTCGAACAACCTGTCTTCACACTGCCTCCGTTCAAACAGTCTCCATCCCCTTTCCATGCTGATTTCAGACCTCTTCCACACTGCTTTCCTCCAAACTGCCTGCTTACACACTGCTTCCAGGCCCCTCAGCTGTCATCCTCACCTGTCATCCTTGTAGCCGAGGTAGTAGCCGAGTATGGTGCCGTGGGTGAGGTTGTCTGGGGGCGGCTCCCACGTTACCTGTAGCGCAGTGGAGGACACCGCCACCACCTGCACACCCCACCACCAGGCAGTGATAAAGTTAGTGGTGATGGGGTTGAAGCATGACGCACGCGCACACACACACACACACATACACACACACACACACACACACACGCACACACACACACACACACACACACACACACACACACACACTAAATTATGGTGGGAAAAGAGATGCAGGGAAGTACAGTACAGCATTAATTTTATAGCCAGTCAAGTTGACTTTTGGGTTTTCTTATTTCTGTTCTTGGATCCCTCCCAACTCAGTGAAATGGGAAAAGTAGGTTAATGTGATGATGATGATGATAAGGAAGAGGTAGAGGTACATGTCATGACAGACTGTTGGTGATGTGTGTGAGAGGAATGATGATGACGATGATAAGGAACAGGTAAAAGTACATAACGTGACAGACTGCGGGTGTCCTGTTGGTGATGTGTGTAAAGGAAGTTGTGATGATGAAGATGAAAGACGGAAGAGCTGAAGGCTGATGATGATGAAAGATGGAAGAGTTCCGAAACGTGACGATGATGAGAAAAACAGTTTAAAGTACCCACCGTGACTGCCTCGGGGTGTCCTGTGGGTGGCTCCTCCTTGGTGGTGTGGGTGAGGGGCTGGGAGGGCTGGCTGCGTCCCACCCTGTTTTCCGCCACCACCATGAAAACGTAGGTCGTGGCCGGCACCAGCCCGTCCAGCCTCACGCGACGCTGCTGACCCTCCACCGTCACCTCACGCGGACCCCCTCCTATGGCTGCAGAACAAGGCGTGGAGTGCAGTGTCGGGTCAAGGGATTGGTCACAGGGGTAAGGTTACAGAATCAAGTAACGAATTCAGGCTACAAACGTCGTGTAAGTCTGGTTAAAAGTCATGTATTTGGGGTCTAGTTAGAGGGGCCATATGGCATTAGATTGGTTTAGCTTGTATCGCTGTTTCAGGATATAGTGCTTCTGGTCAAAGGTGTTACGTTACAGAGTCAGATAATTGGGGTTAGGTCACATGGGTCCAGCTACAGAGAGTAATGGGGTTAGGTGAAACGAGTTAAGGTCCTGTACCAACTGTCCAACCTCCCCTACTACTGGTGACCCTTCACCCTCACCTCCCTGGAGCCCCTCCTACAGCTGCATGTCATGGAGTACAGAGGTCTAGTCAGGCATGAGATAATAGTATCACGTCAGGGACTTGAGCGAAGGGGGTTAGGTCACAAGGGTTAAGTTACATGGGCATGGGACGCAGGGTCGTCACCGGGGTAAGGTCATGGGCAGGTCACAGGGATCGGGCTGTTGTAGTCCCATGCTCATCCGGACGTGAACTCAATGAACTGCAGGCTGAAGCAGCACTTTTCATGCAGTTCACTATTCTCTTTCCGAGGATAGGGAAGGAGATGAGGGACATTTATATAAACAGGCAGCAGTGCCACCTGGTAATACTGGTGCCTTTACTGAATTCGACGCACTCCATCACCAATTAACAATAATCATATAACATATACAATTCTGCCATCAGCCTCAGCATGTTAAATGATACCTGAGTATTCAATTCATTACTTCAGTATGTGCCCAAAACCAACAATGTATTCTGTTTATACTTAGATATAACCTTCATTCACACTTACTATGCTTTCCTTATTCTTGTTACAGTATCCCATCTCACCCCATTTTTTAGATGGGAATGAGGGAATAGGTAGGTTCAGAAGAGGAAAAAACAGGTCATGTAATTCAGGTCTCGGGAGTCATGTCAAGAGAGAGAGAGAGAGAGAGAGAAAGAGAGAGAGAATAAATAAACATATGTCAATGAGCGGCGGTACTGCTGGTGTGGAAGGCTGGTGGTGTAGGGATAAAACAGCACATGTACCCACCGTCTATCTGGTGTGCGTTGAAGGTGACAATGTAAGCTGAGATGGGTGCGTTGGAGTCCTTGGGGGGAGTCCAGGTGAGGGTCAGGTGGCGGGACCCTTCCTCCGCCACGCCAAGTCCGGACGGAGGACCTGGCACATCTGGCGGAACACGAAATTTTGCACCTCTGTAGCTCTTTCTCTGCCTATCTATCAGTCAGTCAATCACTCAACCAACAGTCAGCCAGTCTTTTCAGTTAGTCAACCATCTAACCAACCAACCAGTCTATCAATCAGTCAATCTTTCAATTAATGACTCAACCAGCCAGCCAATCAATCAATCAATCAATCAATCAGTCAGTCAGCCAACCATCCATCCACTCAATCAATCGAGCAATCAGTCAGTCAGTCAGTCATCCAATTATCCAGTCAATCAGTCAACTAACCAATCAATCAATCGGTCACCTAATAAGTCAACCGACCAATCAATCAATTAATCAACTAGTCAGTCAATTAATCGTCAGCTAATCAATCAGTCTGTTTCTACCTGTCTATCTAATGCACTTATCAATGTGTGCTTAGACAGTGGAGAAAGAAGTCTATCTAATTATAATCTGCGTGTAGTAAAACGCGAATAAAACAAATGAAGGCTGAGCACGGAATTCCATCCTCCACTGTTCTGGCAATCCCACCACCCAGCGCTTGTGTTGCGAGCGTCCCCTTGCGTCCTTGGGCACAGGAAGGGGAGACTGTACCAGGAGCTTCCTTTCTCCTCTAATTAGTGTCCCCAAAGAGATCAAAGAGGCCTAGGATGTCCCTACCCCGAGTGCATATGGGAAACTGAGTTGGGATGACATAAAAATATAATTACAGAGGAGGAAGAAACTAAGGCCAGCATATGCTAAAACATGAGCCCTTTCAAAAGACAGGTATTCACCGAAAATGGAAGTAATAATAATACGAACCACTCATTAACTGCATTAACCCCCTGACTACGATGATGGATTAGTTTTTCCTTGCTACCTCCAGACGATTATATTTAACGCAGACCCACCGGTACAGAACGGGTTAATGAAGGCGTTTTAAGTGTCCTCTGAATACAAATCGTGTGAATAAAACAAGAATATGATATAAAATGTCCACGTATTGAAGAGGTTTGTCCAAGGATATAAGGTATTCCTACATACCTAAGATGAAGTAAAAGGGTCCGCAATGGATTGGCCGTTTATACAGTATATTCAGGAGAATAACTCTTAATATTCCATGCGTTAGAGAGTGTTATCACACACACGCACACACACACACACGCACACACACACACACACACACACACACACACACACAACCTAGGCTAGTAAGATATTAACGTTTGAGTGTGCTGCGAATCCTAAATACGGCACAAAGTAAAGGACAGTCATCAGATATGTTGCTTGAGATTTAAAGCTTATAACACAAAGCATTTTAACTATATTTGTTTTGGTATAATTAATGCTTCCTTTCGAAAGTGGTCTTTATTTACCCTCACAAATATCCAACAGCTCTGCGTATCAGCCAAAACCCTTATTTCCGTCTCGTCTCTGCAAATCTGTCCAGGTATGAAAACTGCACATTTAAAACAGAGCTCCAAATCGGTGAAAAATTCTGAAGACACTTAGGGAGTGAAGGTAATAAATTGTCCTTTGAAAATATATATATAAACAGAATAATCTCTATCAATCTATCTGTCTATCTATTTATTTATCCATCTGTCTGTCTGTCTGTCTATCTCTACACTTATAATTTTCTTGTTATAACTTTAGCATCAAAATATAGCCTAGTTTCCTTCAGTGCGAGTCACAGACATAAGCTGATGGACAGGTGGGGTTAAACAAAGTGGACAGATACGAAAAATTACGGTTTCAGAATAAGGCTCCAAATCAAGAGGAAATTATCTTCTGAAGAGAATTTTGGAGATAAGTAAGAAATTTAGTTTTTGGACTAAATATGTTTTTTACATTCCCTGCACAATATCAAAAGCTGCTTTCTTCCAGTACCCGCACATAAAGAACGAATTATATACATAATGGTTATATTACTTTTCCTTACCAATATAATACTGTCCACGCGTGATTGGTTAAGACCTGACACTAGATCCTTCTCTTGAAATCTACTTCCTCTTCACCTTGTTCTGATCTGTTCCTAACCTTCCCTTCAACCCCACGGCAAGCCCTGCAATATTTTTAGATGCTTTCCCTGTCAGTTACACATAAAAGTTAGCAGACATGTGGGCAGCTGAAGTGAAACTCACCCTGAACCAAGAGGTGGAAGTCAGCTGACACTGATCCATGAGTGTTGGTGGCAGTGCAGGTGTATGTGCCAGAGTCTGTGATGTGGGTGCGACGCAGGGACAGCTCTGACACCTGACCCCCGTCTGTCTCACGCTCTGATACCTCATACCTACGAGCACATCAGTGACACAGGGATATTAGAATTCCCCTGAAGCAAGCAGGATGTAAGATTTAAAGGACTGAAGAAGGGAGAGGAGATGGAAATTAAATAAGAAAAAACGAACAAAACCCATAAATTAATAAAAACCGTCAATTCTCGCTTCAGCCTATGGATCGCAATAGTAAGAAAAAAAAGGTTCAATGGAATACTGCCTCTTCATTCAAGTTTTACTGTAGTACAGGAATGGTCTAGAGCAATGTAAGAAAATAATCGCAGTAGGTTAAAAAAGCAACCGGTTAGATGATAGTGTGTAAAAATATAATTTAAGTATAGGTTAAACAGTATGAATGAAAGAGCCATCCATTCATCCATCCATCTATCATCTAATTTTTTATTGTTTAATCAGGATTGCAGGGCCTGAGGCTAGGCTATTCACTCAAGACATTTAAGGCATGACTTTGAGGATATGCTAAGGACAGAGAGCACAGGCAGATAACAAAAGACATGGTTGGTGCATACCTGGGTGGAGGCGGGAGTGGTGCGCCGTCTCGTGCCCAGGTGAGTGACAGAGGGGCGTCTCCATGTGCCTCGCAGCTCAGCCTGGCACGGCCCCCCACAACCACCTGCTGACGCTGACTTCGCACGCTGAACCACGGCGGCTCTGACGGTCACACGTACACCACCACTAAACATGCTGTCACACAAACCCATGGAGTGCTTTCTCAGTGTCTCACAATACACTCAACCAAGCCCGCTCTCTGGCATATATACTGTTAATAACTCGCATCATAGTAAGTAAAAGCAGTTCACACACACACACACACACACACACACAAACTCAAACACACACACACACACAAACTCAAACACACACACACACACACACACACACACACACACACACACACACACACTGTTCCATCTCATCGTCATACTGCATCACGACGATAATGAAAAACACATTCGCATTCAAATAATATCTTGCTACACTAAAAGGTGGCTGTGTATCATCTTCACTGTTATTGCCTGGCGACACTGAACTTTAGCTGACCTCTGCCAATGCACAGTCGTAGTACCATGATTCGTCCATGTAAATAATACTGTGTTAAAAATCAGGTGACTTTATATAATGTAAGAACACTAACATACATCCAATCCTATTTGCTTAGTTTGTGACTGCATAACAGCATAACCACTGCTACAGCCAACCTTGCTGAGTTGAACTGATCCTTACTCTACTCACCATTGACGCTGAGGGTGACCACTTTAGAGAGTCCTGCTCCCACCCCGTTGTTTGCCTCACACAGGTATCGCCCCTCGTGCCGCCTCTCAGCCCGACTCACCGCCAGCGTCCCGTTCTCCCACACCGCCACGCCTGCCTCGCCGCCACTCACCGTCACGAACTCTCCCGACACTGCGACAGGTACCACCACACTTTAGGCACGACTCACCTCTGGCACGCTGCAGTACTAACTCAGCCACGCTGCACCTCGGACACCCTCTAGCACCACCCAAGTCATGCTACACCTAAGTCGTGCTGTGCCTGAGTCATGCCGCACCTCAGGCACGCTCCAGCACCACTTGAGTAATCCTACACCTCCGGAACACTGCACTTTGGGGACGCTCCGTCTCCACCTGTTACACTCTGCCACCAGCTCAGACACGATTTACTACCATCTACGGATAGGCAGCAGCATCACCACAGACATGCAGCATCACCTCAAGAACGTTACAGCATCACTTCAAACACACTCCAACATCACAGCAATTAACACAAACGCCAACTCAGGAAGGTTCCAGCACCACCTCAAGTATATTCCAGCACTATCTGCAACATTTTAACACCCTCAAAACCTTTCAGCACATTCTTAGGAACGTTCCAGCACCACCCCAGTCACACTTCAGCTACGCCTCAGGAATGATACAGCACCCTCGAAAC